>JANITW010000008.1:35794583-35807137 GCA_027564335.1 Erythroxylum williamsii
CCCACAGCCACCAGTAGCGAGGATAAACCAAGATGATGAAGTTCTTCAGTAGAGGTAAGGAAAGTGGCGGGATTCCTCGCCGTCGTCCTTCTCTCCTTCGCCGTCTTCTTCTCCTTCGACTCTGCTAGTCACCGGGCCTGTGAGGCCAATAGGGTTGGTGTACTGCGATGAGAGAGGGAAGTTTTGTATGGATCCCGAAGCAGTCGCGACTCTCCAACTTGTGAAGGAACCAATTGGCGTGGTTTCAATTTGTGGTCGCACTCGCCAAGGGAAAAGTTTCATTTTGAATCAGGTTCTTTATCTAGATATTTATTATGTTATGAAGATAGAGTGGAAATTTGGATTTTCTCTTTGACTTGTCGAATGACTTATGACTCTGGGGTTCGTAATTTTGGGATTTATTACGCAATGTAGGTTTAATTTGTTCTTTTGGATTTTAGGTTTAATTTTTTCAGGGGGGTAGTTATTTAGGGTTTTTTGTTATGTTGCAATTGGTAGTTCATGGATTTGATAACACATATCTGTGTATTACGAATGTACTTTGGTTGCTTAATTTATGCGAGTTTAAAGACTTTTATATTGCAACTATTAGCATTCCACGTCTATTTTGGATTATTCTTGACTTATGGATGATCCACGAAGTTAGTTGTCTATTAACAGTGCACCACTCTCCAAATCTTGTAATTTGTGGTCCATACTTTTAACGCTGCTTTCGCATTGTTGGTTGTGTTTGAAAAACCTACAGTTTAGGCCAGATGCAAAATAGCTCCAAACTTAGGTTTGAAAAATGCATCTTAACTGAAACTTATTATTTTGCTGGATGGAGTGCTTTAATATGTCTAGAATGGAACTGAGAAGGGTGCAAGACAAATAAAATTTATCTAGTTAGAACTTTTTAGTTGTTGGTTACCTATGTAGTGGTGGACCATATCGGCAGAATTATGGGCTCTGATGTGTATTATGATCTTTGTGGTCATGCTGCCGCAGTGCTACTGCCTACAAGGGTTTTAAATTTCTTTCAAGTTCTGATAGGTAGAGATATTAAATGTGTTGACAATTATACTTTCCCAAGAAGGAGTTTATCATGCTTAGGAACTTAATTGTAGATGTGAAGAAGATTAAGAAGCAATTACATAGGTCACAAAATAATTTGGTGTTTATAAAAGCAAGGTCTCAGTATGCAGTACGCCTGTGGATATTGAAGCAGTTGGAAGTGAACTGCTGATAGAGAAACTTATCATGAAGAATTCCTTTTTATTACTAATCACTTCTGTTTTGAAGGTTCTCGTCAAAATTTTATTATCTTGGTCATAGTTAATTGCTTTCAGTCGAGCAGTATCCTTGACTCACTTAAGGAAGGACGCCTATCTGATTTCGAAGGGTTATATATTTGTAACTTCTGTAATATCATGAAGAGTAGTAAATGCTTGTTTTTACAAGTTGTGGCCATTCTATCTTTTCAATTTTTCAGTACTGCTGAACATTGATTTGGAGCAATGCTGTTTTTTTTACTAATACATTCTTTTTCTTATTACTGTTTAAAAGTGTCATTTGAAGTGTATTTCAGAATTTGGAGAATGTTTTTGATTAATATGTGCATTTTGTCAGTACTTGTTTGATATTGTTGAGATACTAATTGAAAAATTTAACAAATGGTTTTATTTATTTTTAATCTTTTATAGCTTATTGGGAGAAGTAGTGGATTTCAAGTAGCATCCACTCATCGACCTTGCATAAAAGGACTTTGTTTATGGAGTGCAACATTAAAGAGAACTGCTCTTGATCACACTCAGTACAATCTTTTACTGCTGGACAGCGAAGGAATAGATGCTTATGATCAAACAGTATGTGTTGATTTTTTGGGGCAATTTACTTCTTGAAGACTACCCTTATTTTAATTTTGTATAGCAGTCTACTTAATCTTTAATTGTATACTTGTTCACAATTTTAATATATCTGTTCTTTGATAGGGAACATACAGCACCCAGATATTCCCCTTGGCAGTCCTCTTATCCAGCATGTTTATCTACAATCAGGTCAGGAACTCATATTCTCAGACCTTGATACTCTTAAAGAGCATTATTGCTGCCTATACTGTTAATTTAGTTTACTTCACTAATGCATTATGATGCACTTCGTAATTTGGTTAATTTTTACTACTGACATTCTATTGCTTCCAGAATACTGTTTTACAATCCATTCATTTACTGTTCATGAATTTTTAATACAGATGGGTGGAATAGATGAAGCTGCTCTTGATCGACTTTCTCTTGTGACGCAAATGACTAAACATATTCGTGTAAGAGCTGCTGGAGGAAGGAATACGGCATCCGAACTTGGGCAGTTTTCGCCAATCTTTGTTTGGCTTTTAAGGGTATTAAGTACTAAAATAATCTTATTTCATCTGACTTTTTATCTTTATGCCATTTTCTGTAATGCAAGATTATGAGATGATTGAAATAGACACCTTATCTGTAGGATTTCTATCTGGATTTAGTGGAGGATAATAGGAGAATAACACCCCGTGACTACTTGGAGCTTGCACTGAGGCCAGTTCAAGGCAGTGGAAAAGTTATAGGTTCCAAGAATGAGGTAAGAATGTTATATTAACTCTGGCCATAACAATTCAATGAAATTTGATTATCCTATGCTTTTGAAATATTCAGATTGATTTAGGTACGTGTCGTAAGGCACATGTTTTCATTTTATTATTACGTGAATTTTGTAGTAGAGCTATTGCTTTGTCAGATGCTGAGGTCATGATTACATGACATGTTTATTGGGAACGTGTTATTTTAATTGCTTCATGTGTAGAATACTTTAACTGATAATGGTGTTTATTCATGTTTTGTTGTGCTAATTAAGCTGTAATAATTGTCAATAGATTTGGGATTCTATTCGTGCGTTATTTCCTGATAGGGAACGCTTCACCCTTGTGAGGACTTTGAACAATGAAAATGATCTCCAGAGGATGGATCAAATATCGGTTAGTACCTTACCTTTTTCATGTCTTCCTTTACTTGTGTCAATTTCAGCATTTGTGGTCACACACCTGTGTGGAGATTGATAGAAGAGGTGTTCATTTTTATTCAACTTCCCTGGAACTTATGTTTACTTAAAATTTGTGTCTGCAACTGGACAAGCTGACACCTGAATTTAGATCTGGCCTTGATGCATTGACAAAATTTGTTTTTGAGAGAACAAGGCCCAAACAGGCAGGGGCTACAGTAATGACGGGCCCAATTCTTGTTGGTATCACTGGATCATACTTGGAGGCTCTCAACAATGGTGCAGTGCCAAAAAAACAAAAAACAACAAAAAAAACACCAAAAATACAAAAACAAAAAAACAAAAAACAAAAAACAAAAAACAAAAAACAAAACAAAAACACAAAAAAAACAATAAAAACAATAAAAACAATAAAAAAACAACAAAAACACAAAAAACCAAAAAAACAAAAAAACCAAAAAAACAAAAAAACAAAAAACAAAAAAGACAAAACAAAAACAAAACAAAAATAAAAAAACACACAAAACATGAAAAAACAAAAATCATTGAATCATACTTAGAGACTCTTAACAATGGTGCAGTGCCAACAATATCCTCCTCATGGCAGGTTAGTATTCTTTGCTTCTACATCCTGTGATTCATCACATTAGAGTCTTTTATGCCCTAGCCATCTCATAGTGGCAGTTAAATGTATATATTGGCGAAGGTGTATTTGCCTGGTAAATGAGTCTTGGTATTAATTTTGGTGCTGAGTTATTACATTACCAAGTTTTCTTCCACAAAACTTTGGGAACTTAATTTATAAGTTTTTAGTTGCATATTCTTTGTTCCAGTTTGCACTTGGCCATATAATAATCGTTATGCATTATGGTCGAGAAATATTGGCTAAATGTGTTTGTTCATGAAATATATGTTCCTTTCATCACAATAAAACAAAAATTTTAATTCTAACCTCTTTCTTCTTCAACCGTCTATTCAACTCATGCATCTCTTTATCCACTGTATTCTACAGAAGTGTATGCTCCCATTCTCTTGCTACTTCATCAATTTCTCTGGGATCTGTTGTTAAAATTGGTATTACTACTATGCTATAACTGGCTAGATTACTTCAAATAGAATTGTTAAAAATGCTATAACTGGCTAGATTACTTCAAGTAGAATTGTTAAAACCTTAAGCATAGCTGATTTTGCTTTAAAAGGTTTGAGAACCACGGAGGACAAGATAGTGATTTGTAAAAAGCTAGTGAATTAAAACTAGGATTTGAAATGAATAGTGAAATTATTTTTAGTCTGGAGTTTTACTTGCCATGGTTTTGGCCCATTTGATAATCTCATGACTCAAAACTGTGTAGACTCCTATAGTTTTAGAATACATAAATACAATGGAAATGGTCCATCGTTATCATAAATTTACATTGTCCACTTACAAGACCCGTATATCAGTGGACTAACTGTATATATTTTATGGTGGCAGCTTAGAAGTATTAATTATTTGTTTATTAACCAACCTGATAAGATTCCGTATCTCAGATAAAGGGAAAAACTAAGGTTTCTTTGGCATGTCAACTTTCATGGTTCATGCAAAAGAAACCTTTAAAAGCGTCACCTAGGATATTATGAAAAGAACAAAAATCATAGGTGTGGAGTAGGAAAAGTGCAGGGATGGGGAAGGAACGGGCTTGGAAGAGCTAGATTAGCTAATAGAGGTATGGAGACGCTAAGAAAAAGAAAAGATGGTGAGTTTGGGTTTTTGCATGGAGGAGGGAGAGTAGAGGAGTGAAACTCGGAGTGGTTTAGGGTTTTTTAGCAAAAAGATAATATTTTTTAAAAAGTGGGTCCCACCTTGTTACATCAATAATGGTGTGGCATTGTGAGGCCATGAAAAATTAAAAATTATTAAAAAGTGCTAGGTCAATGTTGACTTGGCACTTAATAGATGGGTGTTAATAATTTTGTTATAGTTGGGTCCAATTTTAACGTTTTCTAAATATTAGGGTCATAAGTGTTCTCTCTGGAATGTTAGAGTTAAACTTGTCGATTGATGTAAAACTTAGGGTCAAAATTGACCCTTTTGCTGTTAAATAAAAGAAGATAGCACTTTTGGTTATGAATTTCATGGTTAAAAGTGTGAGGCTTTCCTATCTAAGGATGAGTCATATCAAGAAACTATGTTTGATTCTTACTTCTTTATGAACCATGGACGCGCTTTCTATGAGTTGCTATTATGAAGTTTATAACCTTTAGATAATATGAATTTGGATTTGTTGTCTTCATTAATATTAATAAAGAAGGTTAAGATCTGCAATATTTTGCTTGGCTCTCATTTTTAGCTTATGATTGTGTTCCTTTTCAAACTTCAAATTATTTTAGATGTTTTCCACCAATTAGCATGGTTCAAACACTTGAGATGGGAGTTCCCTGTGTTAATGTTTGTCAGGCCAAGAACAACATTATTGATGTTTTCTTCTCTGCTTATGTAACTGTAACTGATTTGACTTGAAAGTGGACGTGTTAAATAATACCTTAGTTGTTTTGATTATAATATGCTAGGACTTTTATTATAGAATGAAAATTTTGATGAAAAAGTTTAACAATTAAGCTTTTGTTTTTGAGCTCTTCTTTAGGGGATCCATAAAATTGTTTTTGTCTTTGCAGGCTTTGAATCATATCTTTGATCTCTTGTGTAATGTCAACTAAACAATACTCACCTTTATTATTATTGCAAATTACATTCTATTATGCTAAACCTGTACAATAGTTAGTGAACGAAATGAACACAGGCCAGCTAAGTAACTGTGGATTATGTGATATTGAATTTATCATATAGTTTCATAGAAGAAAGTTGGTACTTAAGGAACATTTGGAGAGTTTATTTGTGGAAGAAAGCAAAGAGGATAGAAAGTCATTAGGAACTTATATTGTTTCTAAGTCGCAAGGAATAGAGACATTAGCGTCTCTTGGCATATGGCATATTCATTTGAACAAGAATTGTAGCTTAAAAGTTATCAACTATGAAAGGAAAGAGATATGATTTTGATGTTTACCATTATATTTGGTCTTGTATGAGACATAGAAAAGGTCTATAGTTTGCCCTATAAATCATTAAACTCTAAAACTGAACTTGTTGGGTGGAGTCTAAGAATGGAAATGTAAATTCTAGCACACTACTCTATACAAAAGTCTAATTAGGTTCAAAGTGTTGAGAAAACTTAGGGTAACTGTAAAATTTGAAATTTAGTCTGAAGATCATGTGTTATATATATATAAACATATATATTATTATTATATTTTATCTCTTTGTTTTATTTATTATTTTTTGTTTTTTAAACCATTTTATATATATTTATCATTTTTAATTAGTATTTTTCACTAATATGATTTCTTTATTATTTATTATTTATATATAAACATATATATTTTATTTTATTTTATTTATTTTTTTCCCCCATTCCTGTGGATCAATTTGGAAATAGTCTCTCTATTAGTTAAGGGTAAGCCTGCGTTCTACTAGCCTTCCCCAGGCTCTGCGCCTCAATTGGATTTATGTTGGGTGGTAGTGGTGGTGGTGGTGGTGTTTTAAGATCATGTGTCTTTGTTTATACATTAGCACTCATGGTTGTAAATGTTTTTAAAACCATGCTAAGAAACCATTCAACTCAAACTTGAGTGAGGAATAGAAATGAATCATTTATCGACTCTTAGCAATTATATTTGTCTTTCATAGAGGATAAGAAGTGTGAAATAGCTTTGAGCAGCAGATGTCCATTAGCATTTTTTTGAAAGGGTTGAATTTTCTTTTCTATTGCTAGAAATACTATGTGGCTTAATAGTTTCTCATGTTGTTCTTGATTTATTGTTTAACTTAAAATGCAATTGCTTAGTTTTTTTTCTCTCTATATTTTATTTAAGATTCATCATCTATAGGTTAACTAGAAAAATAAACTTAATCTATTTTTTTTCTACTGATTGGCTAACACTGAAAACAATAATTAGATAAATGTTCAATTCTTTGGGTAGAATTTTTAAGTTCCATAACAATTACTATTATGGTTGATATGCTTTTGTGTTAATCATAGAGAAATTTAAGTGAAGAGGAAATGTTTGGTTGTATTACTTAAAGAGCATTGTCAATCAAAGCACTTTATTACTCGTTTCATCTAGCTTGTTTCCAAGTACTATTGTTGTTTAGACAAATTGAAGCTTATATTTAAGTACTTTTTCTAACTTTATCAATAACGTTTAAAGAGTTATTGTGAATTAAAAAGAATGACCACAAGATTGTCATATTGTAGAATTTATGATGCTTTGAAATGTGAACTATAAGAATGCTACAAAAGAAATCAAACTGAATCCAAGAATGCAAGAAGAGGTAGATGTCACATAGTGAATGGTAAAAAGATTGGAAAAGAAAACTTATTCTTAAATTGAATTATTTTGTCTCTAACCTCTTTGTTAGATAAGAAGTAAAATTTATCTCTTCCATGTGTTTTTAGATGATAACTTTACACGATGGAAGTGCTTTAAATTTCATTAAACATTTTTAAAGGAAATAGATTAATTTTGGAGTACAACTTTGGCAATGCAATAGAGAATCAATCGGACACTATATCCTAAATGGTGGATTGGTTGTCTTTCTATAACTAAGTCTTCTGTTTCCTTTGACTTGCATGAATTATTAATTCCTCTTCATTTGGGACATTTTTCTCCTGTGGCAATGCCTTTAGTCAGTAGTAAATTTGGATTCTTGCTGTTAATAGTTGTCATGGAAATGCCAAAAAGATGCTACAACTTGGGTTGCAATTCCTGCAATTGCTGCATTCTATGATATGCAGTCTTTCTTCTTCCCTTATTTTCCTAAACTATTCTCGAAAATAATTTTTGCATAGAAAATGATTTGCTCTTTTCCTTTGCATACTTGTGTTAAAAGTAGTGGCTTATGTTAGGTTGTGGTCTTACTCATTATACATGATTGTTAATGTGTCCTCCTCTATTAGATCTGAACTTGTTTTTGTGGTAATTGAAATAATCCTAATCCTGGTTCATTTTTGTTACGTCTTTGATATTATTTGTAACTTTCAATTTTTTATAGGCATGATTTGCTGCTTTATCTTACGAGTGGAAATGATTTACAAGTTTTGGGCTCATTAAGTTTGCTGGCTACGCTCTTGCAAACAAAAGGTTTTTCTACTGGAGTTAAATTCTCTTTTTATTTTTTTGTGCTTTTGCTATTTATTGCTAACATCTAATAAATGTATTCATTTGTAGAACTGGATGAGACAATGTTAGATGCTCTTGGTATTCTCCCTCAGCGCAAGCAACACAAGAAGCTACTTTTGGTAAGTTCTTGTTGATCATGTTCTCGTTAAGAATATTTAACAGGTTTTCTACCCAAAAGTAATATCTCAAGTTTTATATTTGTGGTGCTGTGGCTCAGTATCATTTATTACCTAAAAATATATTGGTGACATGATTAACTGTCTGCTAACTCTTGCTCTTGTAAGATGCTTTTTCTTTTGGAAGAATACTGATTATAGGACGTTGAAGGTAGACTGAATCAATCAGAGTTTTATCCGTATTGTTTCCATAAATAGGGGTGTGGGTTAGCTATAAAATCAAGAAACATCCTCGAATTCCTAACAGGTGTAATTCAGATCAAAATCAAAGAATTTTTAAGTTGCTTAAATGGTAGAAGCATAGGCAAGTGCAAGATGAAATTATGACAATACAAACTTTAAACTGACTTTTAAAATACTCTTGATTTCTATGTTAAAATCTCAAGAAATTAGATAGGCTATGCTAAGAACAATATCCCAGTGGGTAAGTGTCTTTCAAGTATCACATAAAATGCAAGGAATTCTTGGAGGATTAAATTCCAGGTTTATATTCCAACAGGAAAAGTCTTCCATAATGAATTTATTAGAAACTAACATAATTTCTGAAGAAATCTTTACATGATCTGAAATCCTAGATCTACTGCTTTCATCACTTGTTGCTCTCATCTGAAATGCATCTGAGTATTACCTTTTATCCTTATTGCTATTTTACTTCAAAAATCTTTTAAAAGGTTTGTAACTGCTAATATTTTGCCTACAAAAAAAAAGTAGCTATTGGCCTGAGGAGAACCTTGTGTTATTGGGAACTCGTTGTATTTATGGAAAACAATATACAAAGGGCCATACTGCTATTATTCTATAAACTAAACACTAGCTATTGGTTCAATTTTAGGGTTAAGATCCAATTGTGCCTCACTTGTTTTGTGCTCTATGAGGATGGTGCATTCATAATGAATGTTTAATAACTTTGTTATGAATCCATATTTAAATGGCCTAGAATTGTAAGGCTTCACTCCATCCCTCCAATTAAAATTCCTTAAAATTTTATTCAGACGTTCAGACGTCGTCCTAAAATATGTATTGCGAACTATCTCAACACTTTAAATACAGAGCCAACAACATTCTGTTTTAGTGCTGATAGGATACTACGTTATGTAAAAGAATCACATGATTCAATCAACTCGTGTAGTATTATGGGAAAGGGAATTTTCATAAAATGGTAGCAGCCTTTCGAGAGGACCGTGGCTCTCCTTAACAACCAAATTCACGTCTTTCTCACTCCTAGCGACAGCCTATACGTACCTTTTCTCGATTCGAAAGTAACGACATAACAAACATAACAAAATAACAATAACGTAATGAAAGGGAAAGATAACAAAATGCCATATGTTCGCTCTAGGATCAACCAATTTTCCCCTCATTCATGGGCCTTCTTTTCCTAGAACACGTGAGTCGAATCGGAGGTCTATCAAAATCCCAGATCTACTGCTTTCATCACTTGTTGCTCTCATCTGAAGTGCATCTAAGTATTACCTTCTATCCTTATTGCTATTTTACTTAAAAAAATCTTTTAAAAGGTTTCTAGCTATTGATATTTTGCCTACAAGAAAAAATAGCAATTGGCTTGAGGAGAGCCTCGTGTTAGTGGGAACTCGTTGTATTTATGGAAAACAATATACAAATGGCCATAATGCTATTATTGTATAGACTAAACACTAGCTACTGGTTCGATTTTAGGGTTAAGATCCAGTTGCCCCTCACACTTGTTTTGTGCTCTATGAGGGTGATGTATTCTTAATGAATGTTTAATAACTTTGTTATGAATTTGTTAGATAGCTATTTACTGTAATGTACTGATGCGTTAGATAATTCCAGCTAACGAGCAATAGCTCAATATTATTCAAAAACCAGAAGGTAGACCCTTCTGCACAAGGGACAACTCCCTTACAATCTCTGGAAAAACTTCCGAGAATTATCCTCAATCTCATGCCTATCCTCTTCACTCGTAAACTATACTTTTAAGTCTCCTTATCCTAACTAACTGCTACAAGTATCTATCTCCTGCTAACAACCTGATATAGTATATCCCTATCTAACTACTACTGTCACTATTTAACTATACTGCTTTTTCTGTGTATAATCTATCCACTCTCTTTCTTTGTGCTCTTTATTCCTAACATAATCCATATTTAAATGGCCTAGAATTGTAAGGCTTCACTCCATCCCTCCAATTAAAATTCCTTAAAATTTTATTCAGACGTTCAGACTTGGTCCTAAAATATGTATTGCGAACAATCTCAACAGTTTAAATATAGAGCCAACAACATTCTGTTTTAATGCTGATAGGATACTACATTATGTAAAAGAACTACATGATTCAATCAACTCGTGCAGTATTATGGAAAAGGGAATTTTCATAAAATGGTAGTAGCCTTTCGAGAGGACTATGGCTCTCCTTAACAACCAAATTCACATCTTTCTCACTCCTAGCGACACACCTTTTCCAGATTCGAAAGTAATGGCATAACAAACATAACAAAATAACAATAACGTAATGAAAGGGAAAGATAACAAAATGCCAGATAAACCCACGTCAATCGGGTTCAACAATCAATAAAGGTCACAAGCCATCTATGGCTAGAAAGATAGGGAGTTTAAGTAAGACCCCAAACATCGGAGTGAATGGCCCTAAAAGGAACAAAACTCTTATTATTTGATAAATGATAAGAACTTCTAGTGTGTTTAGCAAGTTCACATGCTTCATAAAACAAAGAATTAGAAAATTTTATTTTAAACAAGTTTGGATAAAGTTTTGAACAAAAAACGAAGGATGTCCTAACCGCCTATGCCACTGTAGAATTTCCTTATTAATCACATCATTTCCAAAAGACGCTTGATGTGTAATTGTCGGGCGCTCTTCTTCCAAGACATATAAGCCATCCTGCAGTCTACCAGTTCCAATCCTCTGCCCTGTGTGAAGGTCCTGAAGAACATAATAGTCAGGAAAAAATTCAACTTTGCAATTAAGATCCTTAGTGATAGAACTGACAGAGAGAAGATTAATAGGAAAATGGGGTACGTGAAGTACTGAGGATAGGTTAATATTTGGAGTACAGTTAACAGAACCTGTACCAGATACGAAAGTAAAAGACCCATCTGCTATTCTAATATTATCCCTGTTGTTTCCATGAGAGTATGTTAAAATTTTCTTTTGAGAGCATGTCATATGCCTGTTAGCTCCAAAGTCTATAATCCAAGGATTATGTTTAAAATTGTAGTACTCAATACCTGATTTGGCAAGGTTTGATGCACCAACTCTGGAAGCAGAGTCTGTTTTTGAGAGAAGTTGTCTTAAGACCTGAAGTTCCTCATTGGATAATCCCTCAGCTAACGATGTTTTAGACACTTCATTTCCATTAGCCAAGTGAGCCTGACCCCTTACCACTGAGCCGCCTCATTTTTCATGACTTTGATTAGGCCTTCCATGCAATTTTCAGGTTTCTTGGGTATGTCTTGATTTTCCACAGTAATCACAGTGTAAGTGAACCTTATTAGATGAGGTATTTGCAAGTTTCGTCTTTTCAATAAAACTTGCTACTAATCCTGCTTTTTCAATGATAGGTGTATGTAGCATAACATTTTGCCTACTTTCTTCTTGCTGTACTAGAGAATGTGTGAGCTGAATAAAAGGGAAATGATCTTTTCCAAGTATTATACCTCGTATATGATCATACTCTGGGTTAAGACCTGCTAAAAAATCAAATACTTGATCTTCCTCTATCATTTTTTGGAATCTAGCAGCGTCTTTTGAGCATTCTACTTGAAAGTCCTGATAATAGTCTAACTCTTAACACAACCCACATAACTCCACAGAATACTGTGATACAGTCATCCTTGCTTCGTGTTGTGCAATTTATTACGAATATCAAAAATTTGAGCTTTATTACCTATTTGAGAATAGGTCACAGAAGTAGCTTTCCATATCTTTGTTGTTGTGTCCTCCCGCTGAATCAAACCTTTTCTTGCCATAATATTTCACTTCCTATTATATTAGCTATTATATTCGTATCGCTAATACAAGTCAGATCCTAGATGTAGAAATATAAAAAATTTGCCTTCTCCAGAGAAAAAAAAAGATATTAGCACGGATACAGTACATAAAGAATTAACCAAATTTGCCCGATGTAGAGGCAATCAAGAAAGCCGCATAAG
>JANITW010000008.1:35822736-35841436 GCA_027564335.1 Erythroxylum williamsii
TTCTCCACAATCTCTCTCCATAACAAACTCATAACAACCTAGTCTATGTGGCATTTGCCCCCTTCCCCATCTTACCCTTTGAATGGGCTTAGTGGGCTGATTGCTAGCACTAACAGGGTGGTTACATGGAGTGGTACTAACATATAATCAAATATATGTTCAGATTTTGTGATTCTACTTCCTGTTTATGATACTTAACAGGAGCATTATGGAGTAGATTCCTATTCCATAGAGGTGGACTCAAGCCTTCGTGTACATAGGTTTCAGGTAAGTTTTTCTTCCTGCTACAAGGTGCAGCTCTCTTTTCTCTTCAAAACTTTCATAATAAATACAGCTATTTTTTCGGATAACTTTCCTCTGCTTTTTGACCATCTTTGGTGCATAACTAGTTTAGTTTCCCTGCACATGATTTGACATTCTCATTAATCAATTATGTGTTAATTGGCACACTTTTGAGTATGGATTTGTTGTGTATTATGGCTGGAGAATTTGAAAACCAAACCATGTAAATATACTAAAGATTCCATGGATTTTTTATTTGAGATTAAAGTTGAAAAGCTGGTTCATGTCTTTGTAAATTGAAGAGATCTAAGAAGATTCAGATATGGAAAACTCTCTGAATAATTGAAATAGAAAACAAAAAGGCAGCTCGCACAAAGAAAATTTTGAGATCACCTCTATGGACATAGATTTAAGACTAAGTGTGGTGTTCAAAGTGGCATGCTTGTCCATTATGATATCTGCCAAACCTTCAAAGTGGCGTACTTGTGGTTGCTGTTCCCCATGCCCCTGTTGATATGAGATTTACCTTTTCTAGAGGAAAATTGTTAGTTATGATATCAAGTTGCTTTATATCATGAATAGTTTCTTAAATTGTTCTCGATATTCTTTGATTCCTCATTCATTCAAGGAAAAGCTGTAATTCCTGCCATGTCTTTTGAATTTTAAGGGTTGTATTAAAGCCATTATACTAATTGACTGAGAAGACTCCACTTCGTCATTTCTGACAAAAGATGAGCTTATATACAATAGCTTGTATTTTGATGAGAGTGCATTATAGGTACTTGATGCATTGGTGAGTCTTTTCTGCCGGTCTAATATATCTGCCGAGACATTTTGGGTTGGAGGATGGCTTTTGCGTCAATTAGTTCCATACAGTAAAGAAGAATTCAACTACCATCATCTTGAGTTATTGAGAGTAAGTGTCTCTTTGTAGCAGATGATTTGAGTTTTATACGACTTTAAACTTGTCAAACTATTGATAGTTTTGTTAGATAAGTCTCATTTAATCATTTTCATTTCCCCTATATGCATTGTGTAAGTATCAACTTATAAATTATGTAATTGTTTCCCAACACTGAGCCCATGCCATCAAATGGAGGATACAATATATTTTTCTTTATTTAAATGGAAACATGGAAATAGGTGCTAAGAAAAATCTTAGATCTATGAAATTCAAACAAAACCCAAAGAGCTATAAAGTATTTGACACTAGAAGTTGAATTTCAAATAAGAAAAAGCAAAAGAATGTTAGAACCCCAATTAAGATTACCTATATGAGACAAAAGGGAAGGAAAGAAAAGTTGATGCCAGGTGGCTCTGGGTAGTTACCTAGGCCTGGAAAACAGAATATAGGGTTGTTACAAGTTTGTTACACTGTGGGGAGGGAGAAAGATGAGAATAAATAGGAGCTTTCTGTTAGAAAAGGGTAAGGAAGTTTGTACTGACATTTTCTCGAGAGAGAGAATATGAGACTCTCTAATTCTCCTCACTGTAAGGACCTTATTTCACTTAATATGAAACCTGTCCATTGAGATTGTGATTACGGGTCCTATCATTTGGTATCAGAGCAACGATCTTGGATGCAGACCAGAAATCAGGTTGCTGGAAAAAGGATGGAAACAAAGGTTGAAGAAATAGAGGAAAAACTCAACTCCATAGAAGCCCACTTGGCTAAATTGGACAGTATGGATACTGAGAAACTCACCAAGGTTAGTGACTGCTTACCCTTCATTGAAGGTACTCTCATAAACATCCTCCGTCAACTCAACATCAATAACCATCGTGAAGAATCAACCACCAAAGAGCCTACACCAGAGGTTATGAACCATGAATCTATGATTTCGGCTGGCAATAAAGGAAAAGCCGCTAGTGGGTCCAAGCCCCTCGAAACCGAGGAAACCTCCCACCCAATATCTGCATGGCGCCACAATGATTCTCTTCCACGCAAGCTTGAGTTACCCATATTCGACGGACAGGCTCCCGATGCATGGCTCCTACGAGCAGAAAGATACTTTGAGTTGAATGGGTTTGGACCTGACGAGAAGCTTCGAGCGACAGTCGTTTGTTTGGAGGGTGATGCTCTCGCCTGGTTTTATTATGAAGATAGCCGAAAATCGTTCCATGGATGGCAGCAATTTAAGAAGCTACTGTTGGAACGTTTCTGCTTCACTCAGGCTGGCACTTTGATGGAACAGTTTGCCCTGCGCTAGACAACAACAATGGCAGAGTATCGCCGCAATTTTGAAGTGTTATCCTCTCCCTTCCCTGATCTTCCAAAACGATGATTGAAAACACCTTCATCAATGGGCTGCAAGACCACATCAAGGCTGAGTTGAGATTATGGGAACCCACGGGTATGGGTCGGATCATGAAGGTGGCCAAAATGCTTGAAGATAAAAATGACTTTACTAAAAGTCACCGAATGGGACATGCATCAGCTAGCCACTTTGACAAACCTTAAGGAATTTCTCCTTCATCAGGTACGATGACTCTCCCAAGACCACTCTCTTCATTCCTATTCTCTAAATCAACCTAATCTACTTCTACTCGTGCTTCTCCCACTTCGACAAAGCAAAACTTCTCCACTATCCCAGCTACTTCGAACACCATCAACCCATCCAGGTTTTGCCGGCGAAGGCCAAAAGGGAGAAGGACCTTTGCTTTAAATGTGATGGATGATATGGGCCAGGTCATCGTTGCAAAAATAAGGAGCTCCAAGTCTTGTGGATGGAGGATGATGAGCTGGAGATATTGCAGAAAGAACATCAACAGGTTTCAACCAATTCCAACCCTTTAAGTGAACCAGAAAATATGGCATTGTCCCTTTCTTCCTTGGTTGGGCTTATGGCTTTTCACTCTTTAAAACTTCGGGGATTTGTGAACCAGAAGGGGGTAGTGGTTCTAATCGATTGTGGAGCTTCCCACAACTTCATCTCCTCCACTCTCATTTCTGATTTGAACCTGCCAGTTACTCCTACTACCAACTTTGGAGTCACCCTTGGCACTAGAGAACAGATCCACTCTACAGGTATATGCCGCCAACTTTGCCTTCATCTACCAGAGGTTGATGTCATTGCCGACTTCTT
This sequence comes from Erythroxylum williamsii, assembly GCA_027564335.1. Lineage (NCBI taxonomy): Eukaryota > Viridiplantae > Streptophyta > Magnoliopsida > Malpighiales > Erythroxylaceae > Erythroxylum > Erythroxylum williamsii. The sequence continues at coordinate 35,826,105 of JANITW010000008.1, forward strand.
CCCTCTCCCTCTTGGGAGTACAGATTTAATTTTGGGATACCAATGGCTCCTCTCCTTAGAAGTCTCATACATGAATTGGGCTAACCTGTCCATGGAGTTTATGGTCGGTGATCGTAAAGTACAGCTGCAAGGGGATCCCGCTCTATGCAAAACTCAGGTCTCCCTCCTTGCCATGCACCGCATAATAGAAAAAGAACGACATGGGTACTTATTGGAATTCCAACAACTGAGCTTAGCTGAATCTGAGCCTCCGCAAGACACTACCCACCAATTGTTCTCCAGCCCTTCAGCTCTACTCCAAGAATTCTAGGACATTTTTCATCTACCTCTTGGTCTGCCACCAACAAGGAGTAAGGATCACGCTATAATTTTGAAAGAGGGAACTTCTCCGATATCTGTTCGTCCTTATAGATGCCCTCATGTGCAGAAGGATGAGATTGAAAATCTTGTCACTGAGATGTTAGCAGCCGGCATTATTCATCCCAGTATTAGCCCCTTTTCCAGTCCAGTTTTGTTGGCAAAAAAGAAAGATGGTTGTTGGCGTTTCTACGTGGATTACAAAGCTTTGAATCGAGCTACTGTTCCAAACAAATTTCCTATTCCTGTCATTGAAGAATTGCTCGATGAACTCCATGGTGCAATCACCTTTACAAAAATTGGCTTAAAGTCTAGGTACTTTCAGATTTGAATTCGTCATGAAGATATTCCTAAAACTGCCTTCCGCACTCACCACGGGCATTATGAGTTCTTTGTCATGCCCTTTGGCTTGACAAACGCCCCATCCACATTCCAATCCCTAATGAATGAAGTGTTTCAACCATTCTTGAGGAAGTTCGTCCTTGTCTTCTTTAACGACATTCTCATCTATAGTAAATCCGAAGCAGAACATCTGGACCATCTCCAACAGGTATTCCTAGTCCTTCGGTCCCATCAATTGTTTGCTAATGCCAAAAAATGTGTCTTTTGCCAACCCAAGATTGAGTATCTGGGGCATATAATTGATGCCAATGGAGTTTCAGCCGACCCATCAAAAGTACAACTATGGTTGACTGGCCTATCCCTACCACTCTTCGGGCCTTATGAGGTTTCCTTGGCCTCACAGGATATTATCGATGTTTTGTCAAAGACTATGGCAAGATTGCTTGGCCCTTTACTCAGCAGCTGCAAAAAGATGCCTTCCATTGGAACTCTTCTGCCCAATCATCCTTTGACCAGCTTAAGCAAGTTATGACACAACTTGCAGTACTTGCCTTACTGGATTTTACCCAGCTATTTGTTGTTGAAATCGATGCCTCGGGGTTTGGTCTGGGGGCTATTCTAATGCAAGAAAACTGACCCCTAGCCTTCTATAGTCAAAAGCTCAGCTCTTCCGCACAATCCAAATCGGTGTATGAAAGGGAACTCATAGCCATTGTTTTTGCTATTAAGAAATGGAGAGCTAGCTTAGTGGGGCAACACTTTGTGGTCCAAACAGACCACCGCAGTTTGAAATGTTTGTTGGAGCAACGAGTGGTAGAAGGGGAGCATTCTAAATGGCTTCATAAATTGATGGGCTACGACTTTGAAATTCAATACAAACCCGGTTCTACAAATTCCGCAACAAATGCCTTATATCGCCTACCCGATCACATGACCCTCTCTACCATTTCAACCCCGATCTTACTCGACTTTCATGATTTGGCCACACAAGTTGCTACCGATCCTTTCCTTGCTAATATTGTGAAAGCTATTAGCCAAAATCCAGCTTCTCATCCTTACTACAAATTACAAGGTGGCCACCTATGTTACAAGGGTCGTCTAGCACTACCTTCAGATTCACCTTATATTCCATTATTGTTACAAAAGTTCCATTGCAGTCTTGTTGGGGGACATGCAGGCATTTGGCACACTTACGCCAAATTATCTGCAGAATTTCATTGGAAAGGGATCAAATGCCAAGTCCAAAATTATGTTCTCGCTTAGGATGTTTGTCAGCGTAGCAAGTATGAAGCCATGGCCCCTGCTGGTTTATTACAACCTTTACCCATACCAGATAAAGTGTGGGACGATCTCACCGTGGACTTTGTGGAAGGTCTTCCTAAGTCTCATGGCTTTGATTCTATTTTGGTGGTAGTCGATTGACTTTTCAAGTATGCCCCCTTCATGGCCCTTAAACATCCATTTACCGCACCTGCAGTAGCTCAAGTTTTCCTGCAGGAAGTGGTTCGGCTTCATGGCATTCCCGTAGTATCATCTCCGACAGAGATAAAATATTTATGAGCTTGTTCTGGCGTGAACTGTTCACCTTGCAAGGATCTGAACTCAAGCGAAGCAAGGCATACCACTCACAAACCGACGGCCAATCTAAGGTGATCAACCATGGATTGGAACTCTATCTTCGCTGCTTCACTATGGGTAAACCTTCTCAGTGGTTTTCTTGGTTATCGTGGGCTGAATACCACTATAACACTGCTCACTATTCCTCCATCAGCACTTCTCCTTTTCAAGCTCTCTATGGCCGGTCTCCTCCTCCTCTCATCCGTTATGAAATAGGATCAGCAGCTAATGCCACAGTAGAAACTCACCTACTCAATCGGGATGCACTTTTGGACAAGCTCAAGTCCCACTTGCAGCGAACCCAACACAAAATGAAGCATTCTGCTTATCAAAAATGTCGAATCGTCACCTTTGATGTCGGTGATCTAGTTTATATCAAACAGTCCTCCTTGGCCAAACGCAGTTGTGAGAAATTAGCCCCTCGACCCTTTTCCCATTGCAAAGCGCATTGGGCAGGTAGCTTTTGCTTTAACATTGCCTTCTACAGGCCGTATCCACAATGTATTTCATACTTCTCAACTTAAGAAAGCCACTGGGTCACACCCATCCTCTCCTTCTATTCCCTCCACCCTTACTACTCACTCGGAGCTTTTGGTCGAACCTTCTGAAGTAAGGGGTGTGCGTCCTGCAACTGGAGGATCAGGAATTGAAGTTCTCATTCATTGGAGGGATCTTCCTACCTTTGAAGACTCCTAGGAGCCTTATGACTTGATTGCCTCTCAATTCCCATCTTTCAACCTTGAGGACAAGGTCGCTCTTTGGGTGGTGGGTAATGTTAGACCCCCAATTAAGATTACCTATACGACACAAAAGGGAAGGAAAGAAAAGTTGATGCCAGGTAGCTTTGGGTAGTTACCTAGACCTAGAAAACAAAATTTAGGGTTGTTACAAGTTTGTTACATTGTGGGGAGGGAGAAAGATGAGAATAAATAAGAGCTTTTTGTTAGAAAAGGGTAAGGAATTTTGTACTGACATTTTCTCGCGGGAGAGAATAGGAGACTCTCTAATTCTCCTCACTATAAGGACCTTATTTCACTTGATATGAAACCTGTCTATTGAGGTTGTGATTACAGGTCCTATCAAAGAACTGCATTCCAAAGTGTTGTTATCGAACTACAAAGTGATGCTTGTAAAAACTGCACAATGTTATCGTCTGTGCTAGGATTGTCAAAAGACTTTCATATTTTTTGACTGTCTATGTGCGTTGCTGATCCTTTTGATTAAGATGTCCTTGAAAGGGAAGCACTCCTTTTCATGTCATCTCTGGTTGTCAAGATTGGTATACCTTACTGAAAATTATATCTATTCCACATAATTTTATGAGATTATTGACTTATGTACAATGGAGAATGGCACCTTTGTGAAAAGGTAGATGTAAGATGATTTTTACCTGTCACTAGAAGTAAAATTCAAAAGAAGGAACAGTAAACCAAAAGATAATATCAGATAGGTATTATATTTGGTTAGACCTTTGCCAAAAATTGCCATGGTATGTTTGTAAGTATCATATGTTGTTAGTATAGTAATTCAATGATTTTTTCATTGGAAATGTGGTTCTTTTGTATGTCTTTCTATACTGTGCCGTATCTCCATTTATCCCCTATTTGCATTACTGAGCCAGTAGTTCATTGCTTCTTGTGGAAAGGATTCATACAAGAATTGCACTAGTGCGCTCATAGAGGAGATCAGAGGTAGCTGGCCTGATCTACTTATAAAAGTTCTATGTGATGAATGGAAGAAGTGCAAAAGAGGTACTTGTGGAAGTCTTAACAGTCGGAATGCCATGTTGGTCGATAAATATTTGCATATTTTCTTGATTTTTTTTTCTTGTTTACTTGTAGCAATTGAAGCTGCTTCTCCTCATAAAGAGCCAAAGTGCATTCTCTTACCATTACAAGGTTCCCCTTATGATGGTAAAGGGTTTATGAATTGTCATACATTGTACCTTCCTATCATAGGTTTTAGGGTTGCCTTGTTATTTGCTAGAATTTGAACCAATCTATTCCTGTGCAGATGTTCTTCCAAATGAATCGTCATTTGTTGCTGGTGAAAAGATGTGGGAGTTAGCAAAGGTTTATTTCAAATTCTTTTATTTTTTGCAGTTAGGTTTCATATTTAAATCAAAGATTTTGTTGCATGTCTGTTTTTCCCCTGTAAATTCTTAATATTTCTGTTAGAGCTACTAGAATTACTGTTTATATTATGGCTATGATTGATAGTTCTGTCCGTTTGTGTACTTTCTGATGTTCCTTTTATTGATCCTTCCGCTTTAGGTGTTTGTACTTCTTCATCAACTTCAAATCTTTTCCCTTGGTCGGGCTTACCCTGAGCAGCCTCCTCATCCTGCAACTGATGTCCCAGAAAATTCTCGTGCAAAAACTGCTGGCCTTGATACTTCAGGTCCGAAATCAGGCACTGAGGTGAATCTTGGTTAGTTTTCTTTCTGACTCCAATTTCATATTCTGTTACAATTATTGCATGTTTTTGCAGCTTCATTTTAGTAAAACTGGCCACATGGTGGTTTTGTTTTTCAAGGTTATATTGCCCACAATGAGATGAATAGTTCACATTTGCATCCCTCTGATTACTGCCATATGCAGTTGATGCTGTGCCTTGTAGGATTGCATTTGAAAGAGGAAAAGAACGCCATTTTTGCTTTCTAGCAGTCTCCTTGGGTACTTCTGGATGGCTTTTGCTTGCAGAAGAATTACCCCTGAAGCAACATCGAGGAGTTGTCCGGCTAACTGCTCCTCTGGCTGGTTCAAAAGTAATTAACTTTGTTGCGAATTTACAAAAAGTTTATTGCATGTGTGCTCGAAATGTTTATTTGCTGAGATATTTCAATGGCACTTATTTACCTGCCTCTAGAATAACATAATTAGGAGAGGTTCTAATGGCCTGCCTTGACTTGTATATGTTCCTGCTTAGAGTGGTGATATTCAACTGTTAGCTTTTAATTTGTTTCCTGTTCTCAGCCAAAAATTGATGACAAGCACTCGAAATGGTTGCACTTGCGGATCCGTCCATCCACATTACCTTTTGTTGATTCTGCAAAATCTATCCCCTCGGGAAGGGCAAAGGGAAAAGCTTTGGTTGATGGCAGATGGACCTTAGCATTCAGGGATGAGGAAGCCTGCAAGTCGGCTTTATCTATGATTCTTGTGGAGATCAATCAGCAATGCAGTGAGGTTGAGAGAAGACTAAAACCTCTGCTTAACCTTGAAGGAGCTGGAGATGCTACGAGCCCTTTTCTGCATCCTTCTACCCCTTCATCTTCGAGTGTGACCCCGTCCAATTTAGCGTGAGTTCCCATTTTTGAGCCAGCAAGTCTCCCATTTGTTAATGCTTTGGGTGAGAATATATACTGTCCCCCATTTGTAAATGTTAACTCAAATCCGATATGCCCAAAAGTGTAGATTAGCACCCATCTCATTCGGCAATTCTTTGTATATTAGCCGTCTTTTCCCTGATTTATTAGTTCACCGAGCTATTCTTTAGGTTCCTTAACCCTAGGCTTTTGCTCTGTAGAATCAATGTAACAATGATATATCTTTCGGGCAATTCTATAATGAAAGCCTATATTGATTGTCAAAGCATGGCTAAATTTTTTTATTTAAAAAATTAATGCCATCCGTTAAGAATCTTATATGGCCTTGAACTTATTTGCATGCTTTTCTTTTTGGTACTGAAAGGAATATATTTATAAGGAAAAAAAACTGAACTAATAATACAAAGAAAGACTTTTAAGTGTCAGTACAAAATCAGACCAGGAGTAGAACAAGTCCATAGCTTACAAAATACGATCCTTACAAGAGCAAGACTTGTAGCATCCCATCCTAAATGCTTAGGCTACACACCACAAGCTAGATGTTAAGATCAGATGCATAGGGACTGTTCCCAAAGTCTGTACTATAATAAGATGTGCAACGGTACCTTTTGCAATGTAAACATTTAAGTTTTCCGGTCGATAATCTTTGTTAAAAGTTCCTATTCTGTCTTTTATTGTTGATTGAAGTTCCTGCAATTTCTTCTACTCCATTTAAGCGGAAGTTAAATCAAAACAGAATCAATCAGATGCTTCCCATAATTATAGGCTGCCCAATCTATGCCCGCATGGGCAACTTGGTTGGTCAACTATCAGGGTCAATTGGAACAAGGTCCTAGGTTCGACTCTTGGTAATAGGAGGCAGTGAACTGCTCTGTTAGGGGGCTGACCAAGATTATACCGTGATTCAATCCTCCAGCGGTGGTCGGGCCTGCGACTGAGGGTCCTTGGGGTTGGGGATTTAACCTTTTGGAACAAGGCTGCCCAATCTATATTTTTATCCCTTGTAAAGCCACACTAGACTGTTGGACAGTCTAGAAGCAGTTAAAAGAACAGATAATAGATGGTCGTAACTTTCTGCACAAAGAAGACGGAGGACAACTCTTTAGGCTTGATGATAGATGAATCCCTAGTTTTAAGATATGTTTGAATGTAAATCAAAGTACTGTCCCTCAATGAGACATATGAAGGGTATGAATGAATTCCATACGTGCCCTTTTCTTTTCCCTATTTAATAAACAATGAATGAATTGCCTAATATAATAAATAATTATCTCGCCACTCCCTTTACTGTTAAAGATGTTGATTTTAGATCATAATTCAAACAAGAAATTTCATGATTTCATAAGCATACAAGATTCTACGCATGTCATTAAGAAGAGTAAGATGATAAACTAACTTGAATCGCAGTAGAATAACTCCTTATATGCTTGATGTTTTGTCTCCCTTATGGAAGTCCTTTATGGCTTTTACTTCTTCTCCAACTCATCATGGTTAGAATGGATAGAGTAGACCGATCTCGTCACAACGCACTAATTTTGAAAGAGTTGCTAACTTGTGAAAGTAGCAATCCTTACCCACAATGCTCTTAATAAGCTTAACAATTATTTTATGGAAGAGTGCTTCAATGCGTGAAGACTTGAAAGATTGTGTTTTCAGCTCAAAGAAAAACAATTCACAACACAAAACTCAAAGGAACTATGAAATTCCCTTTTATAGGCCACTAAAAGGTGCCTTTAAAGAGTCATGATTCTCTAAGAGTTATGTCTCTTGGAGAAACATCATGACTCTTCCAAGAGTTATATCTCTTGGCAAAACATTACTCTTGGCCAAGGGACACATCCTTTGCTTAAAGTCATGATGGTACATTCATGACCATTCATTCTTGTACATGAACCCCTTTTTTAGCCGAATGGTCACAGCCATTGGCCGAAACAATACGTCCTTTCATCCAAACATACCTTGTTGAAAGTATGTATGTTCATTCTAAGGCAAGGTACATGATGAATCTTCCCCATTAGTTGATTTCCTCTTGGCTGAATTCATCCGTTTTTTTGCCAAATTCATGTATCCATGTGGAGACAATGAACTTGCACTCTCTAAGTGCATGTATGGGGAAGATGCATTATGGCATGCTACACCTCATGGTGTAGTGTCCATTATGCATTCAAGCATGCTAGATTCCTTCGTCTAGCACCACCAATTTGGGTTTCAATTCCAACTCATGCTTCTTAATTAACTCTTCTAGATTAACTAGTGTGACCACATTTATAGCTAGCTTCAATTCCCAAGAACCAAAGATGAGTTGGGGTAATCTCAACTGAGTCCAATTGAGCTTATCTCCAACTTTCTAGCTATTGACTAGTTGTAATGAGCTCCCATGAGCTCACCTTAAGCTAGCTTTAGATACTTGAGCTAATGGAAAGATATGTCAAGCCACTTATAGCTTACATCAGCTTCAATGAGCTCCCTTGAGCTGAGGGTAAACTCCTTATATGAAACCCAAGCACTTTCAAATATATCTTGGTGCATCAAATGGAATTTGTAGCACTTAAACTATAAAATTCCAATAAGCTCCCACTCGCACAAAGATATATTTAAAAAAAATATGCTTCCACTCAAACAAAACATACTCATCAAGTGAACATACAAAGTTAAACATAAATAATAGTTGAAACACATATAATTTTGAGTTATGGGTCAACCTTAGGCATGTAAACAAAATCTCTTTACATTGTAGTTGTTAGAGCCACAATGAAAGATTGTCACTCTCCTCACGTTTGAACAAATCAAAATTACTTGAACAAATCAAGTTATGCCTCTCAAACCCCATGACATTTTGATACACATGTTTAATCACATTTTGTCTCTTTTGTGAGTTTAACTCATAAAACTCATGAATGTATTAAACCTCAAGTGCACTTGGCTTCTTTCTCACATCACACTCAATCTTTCGTATTGTACAAAATAATATGCATCCCCAAGATTGAATAATGTGATTGTTTATCATTTATAGTGTGAAACATATGCTATCATAGTTATGCAACTCATGCAACTATACTTATGTAGGCAACTTATGCATTCATGTCTTTCCTTTAGCTTCAAACTACTAGAAAATTTAAGGAAACATGATCATCTAAAAGGAGGATAATCCAGCCCTATTCCTCTCGAGACCTTCGATAACCAATTAAGAAGACCATAACAATCCTGAATTTCCTCTTAGCAAGCCATAGTCACTACAGGGTTTGAATAAAGAATCTCACACATAAGCAAGACAAGAGACAACTTGCTTATTTTCTTTGGTTAGTCGATTTTGTGGTTAACTATGGAACATCTGGAACAAATCCCTTTGACGTTCCCTAAACACATCCTTAAATGTTTTATTACTCCACTCCCACTTGGAGGGGTGTGTCAATTTTCCCTTTTTAAAACATTTAGATGTGTAACAATAACATGCCACTCCCATAGAGCATATGCTCAACGTACTGAAGGATATTTGAGAACATACTCAACAAAAATGGCACATTAAGACAGTTAAATCAATTTATTACACATTTTTAAACCATCGCACATATCATAAAACATTCTAATAATCATTTTTTCCATCTGTATTCACAAACATAGAAAGTCTCAAATGTCATTACACTTCTAAAGTTCACATGTACATTGTACAACAGTTGAGAGATACAATTCTTTGATACAAAAATAATTTATAAAAATTGCAGGTACAACTAATCTCGACAATAACCCAAGTCCAAAGTTAGTTCAACTAGACTAGGTTATAATTTTGATGAGTTTTGCGAACCAGTGAGTGAACCATCATTAATGTTTTCACTTAGGTTAGAAACTCTGATACAAATCATATCTCATTTTAACAAGAATTTCATATCATTAAGCATTAAATATCACATCACATTTCATCATTCTTTATCAAGTACATCTAGATTATCATACTTTCACAAATATATTAGATAAGCTAGCAATTCATATAGCACATTCTCATTTATCTTTCAACTGTATTTCAAACAATTCAGTAATTATCTCAAATCAATCATATGATACATGTCAATTTATATATGCAAATGCACATATGACTCATTTTTATTTTTTACTTTGTTGTGACCGACCACCTATTTACTGTCCCATGTTCCTTGTGGATATCGAGCTTATTCCATCACTGTCCTGTACTCATTGTGGATACTAAGCTCATTGATAACTGAGTCTGTGGCTCTTTGTGCACATTTCTGAGCTTTAAGCTCTTTTCATACTGGTCACTCTGGTCGTAACTCCTTTATCTAATCATGCATTTCAATGCAATACATCATACCATATGCCATATTTCAAGACCTTTCATTCTTGTGTGCTCCTGTCACATGTATCAGATTCATCGGATTTAACTCTGACAATTCACATTCAATTGTTTCCACATTTCATATTCATTCTGGCATTTCACGTTCAATTATTCTCACATTTGATATTCAACATACAAATAATATAGAAGCACACATAATTGAGTTACACATCTAAGTTAACTTACAGTATGCTTCAAATAAGCTATTACCTTGATGATTCCGAAATGTCTAGATGTTGGCAATTGTAGGAAAATCTCAATGCGTACAACATATACATGCGATGCAAAAAACAAAAAAAATTTCTTGTTGGAATTTTTCGAAGTTCAGGATTTATGTGCCTATTCAAGGAAATACTATTAAACATAGCTGAAAATTCCCAATTCACATATGTATATATATTAGGAATTCATGGCATTTACACAAATCAATCATCCATATAATAACCATGTACATTGTGTGTAGTCTCCTTCATTCTTTGATCTTCTACTCATCGGGTTGTCGTAAACCACAACGACCAAAATAGACCGTCTCCAATAGTATCCACACAAATATTAGAGAAACTAATCGAATCAAACTCTTTGATTCAGAAATGGCTAGAACAAAGACAAGAGTGCTAGCTCGCGATCTCATCGGGACATATCCTTCGAGTCACTCTTATGCATTGACTCATTAAGTTTTCGATTATGTTGGCCACTTGAATTAAAACTTAATCCAAGCAAGTCATGAGCGGCATCTAGCAACACATCATGACCTCCAATTGATCGAAAAGTAAGTGGTTTGATGAACAAACCCGTCCTTGTCATCAACCATCTCACGAACCCTCCCGCTGATAATTGATGTGTAATTAATCCTTTCACAATGCTACACCCCACTTGGTTATGAGTATGGAAAAAATGTCATCTCTCACTAGACTAACTACGTCAAATCTAACCCAAGTGATATCAGTTCTCGTCTTGAAACTCGTTACTCTATACGTCAATGAAGACACTCTTCATGACATATGTACTCCGGTAAGAGATTTTCAAATAATGAACCAGACAAAAGGGCGTGGGTATCATTTTTTTGCTACCCTAGAAGTGGTGAATCCTCTATTGGATATTCAATTACTTTTGAATACCTCAAGCTGTACTCAATCATTATCCTATTAGCGACCTTTACAAGGCAACAAAAAATGGAGTCAAAGCACAGAATTAGTATCCAAGATATCCTTGAGTACCTCAAGTTTAAGAATACTTGCACCATTGCCATGATAAGATTATTACTGACATTAGAATAGAACATCCATTTAATGATCTCATGGTAAGTCATCTAATGTACTTACGACCTAGTAAGCATCCACATCTCAACTCTAAACATCTCATGTTTAAAGTTTCTGGGATCCACTGCTTGATTAAATCAAAGAGTTTAACATGTGCTAGTATATATGGATTAATGATGTCTAATCTCATTAATCTTATGACTAGGAATAATTTAGATACTGACATAATTGCACATGATAGGAATCTCAGTAGTATGATCACACCATGATTTCCTTCATGCTATGTCATATATCATGAACTTCATTAATTTGCTTAGAGATCAATATCAATTCATAAATAATGAACACTAAATTAATAAAATATGCCTTTCTTTTTTATTGAAAATAAAATCTATACACAACTTTGAACAAAACACACTAAAGGTGATTGCCTCTAGGGCACTACTCAAACAAATCTCCCACTTAACCTAAAACCATTTGCCTTAGTATCTAATACTATAGGCAAGTACATGAGAATCAAAGCCATTATGCGACACTGGGTTCGTCAATGGATCATCTATATTTTGCTCAATGGGAATTCTCTCTATCTATACATCACCTCAACCAATGATCTCCCTAATTAGATGATATCTGCAGAGTACATGCTTGGACCATTGATGAGACCTTGGTTCCTTCACCTGCACAATAGCCCTATTGTTGTCACAATACAACTGTATAGGCCCATCACAACTAGGAACCACTCCAAGTTCAGTAATAAACTTTTTGACCCAAACTGCTTCCTTTGTTACGTCTGAAGCGGTAATGTACTCTGCCTCGGATGTTGAATTGGTACTCGTCTCCTGTTTACTCTTCTAGCTGACCGTTTGATCATTTAGTGTAAATATATAACCTGATTGAAATTTAGAATCATCCTTATCATATTAAAAAATGGCATTTATATGCCGTTCACTTTTAGATTCAATCTTCGTATATTAAAAAAACATCCTTAGTCCTTCGCAAGTATTTGAGGATGTTCTTGGCAGCCACCCAGTGACCCTCACTAGGATCCGATTGGTATCTACTCATAACACTTAGAGCGTATAATACATTGAGTCTCGTACATAGCATAGCGTACATGATAGACCCTACTATTGATGCATAGGGGATCATATTCATACGCATCCTCTCATCTTGTTTCTTAGGACACATAAATTTCTAGAGTGTTATCCTATGAGTCATGGGAGGATACCCTCTCTTGGACTACTCCATGTTAAACCTCTTTAGCATCTTGTCTATGTACGTTGAATGTGGAAGACCAAGCAAGCTTTTCAATCTATCTCTATAAATATTTATCCCAAGAATATATGTTTCACGAAGGTCTTTTATGGCAAATTGTTTGAACAACCAAATCTTCACAGATTGTAGCATAGAGAAATCGTTTCCTAGTAATAATATGTCATCTACATATAGCACAAGGAATACGATTGCACTCCCAATGACCTTCTTATACACACAGGGTTCATCTAGATTTTGTGAGAAACCAAACTCTTTGATTATCTCAACTAAGCAGATATTCCAACTCCTGGATGCTTGTTTCAATCTATAGATAGAGTTCTGAAGCTTTCATACCTTTTTAACATCATAAGAGATGAAGCCCTTGGTTGTGTCATATACACATCCTCGGCTAGATTTCTATTTAGGAACGTTGTCTTCACATCCATTTTCTATATCTTATAATCATAATGAGTGGTAATGGCTTGGAGTATCTTAAGGGATTTAAGCATTGCTACTAGGCTGAAGGTCTCGTCGTAGTCACCATTTTATAAGCCTTGCTTTACAGGTTACATTACCATCTATATCGGTTTTCTTTTTGAAAACTCATTTACACCCTATGGGTTTTATTTCTTCAAGTGCCTCAATTAAAGTCCATACTTGGTTTTCATACATGAAATCCATTTCTGCTTTCATGACGCTAAGCCATTTCTCAGGCTCTGAACTCTTCAGAACCTCTTCATACATAGTGGGCTCATTATCTTCTGTGAGCAATACACCATTTTATTCAATCACGAGAAATCCATATCTCTCGACAATAGAGTGTATCCTACGTGATTTACGAACTTCCTGTGTTGAAGAAGGTTGAAATGTTACTTCATCAGTATGATCACAGTTTCAGGTTCAAGTAGTTGATCCAAGTTTCAAGTTTAGGTAGTTGATCCATGTCTATTCGAGCACCTTGAACTTCTTCAATTTCAATTTTGCTCCCAGTGTCTTCTTTTAAAAGAATCTCTTTCTCTGAAAAAACAGCATGCTTTGAAAGAAACACTACTGTTCCTCAGCAAGGTAAAATTGATATCCCAATGTTTTTTTAGGATATCTTACAAACAAACACTTGTCAGACTTCGCATCAAGTTTATCTGACTATATCTACTTCACATAAGTCTGAAAACCCTAAACTTTCAAATAAGAAAGATAAGATTTTTTGTTAGTCCATATCTTATATGGAGTAACATCAAATGTCTTTGATGGAACTCTGTTTAACAAATAAACAACTATCTCGAATGCATACATCCAAAAGGATTTTGGTAAATTTGCAAAGCCCATCATTGACCGTACCATGTCTAACATGGTTCGGTCTCTCCTTTCAGCCACACTATTGTACTGTGGTGAGTAAGTTGGAGTTCATTGAGATAAAATCTCATTATCTCTGAGATACTCGAAAAACTCTTGGTCTAAGTATTCCCCGCCTCGATCAGATCATAGTGTCTTAATACCTTTCTCATGTTGGTTTTCTACTTCATTTCTGAATTGTTTGAACTTTTCAAATGCATCAAATTTGTATCTCATCAGATACAGATACCCATATCACGATAGTCATCGATAAAGGTAATGAAGTAAAGAAAACCACTTATGGCATGGATGGACATCGAACCACATACATCTAAATGTATTAGGTCTAATACTCCGGTCGCTCGTTCATCCTTTCCCTTAAAGGGTAACTTAATTCATCATGCCTAATAAACAAGATTCACAAGTCATATGATTCATAAATAAATAACCCTAAACCAGCCCCTTTTATGGAGCTTAGCTATGCATTTCTCATTTATATGGCCAAGGCGACAAAGTCATAAGTAAGTTGATTTTAGATTATCTCGTTTATATCTTTTCGTGTCATTGACATTCATAAATGTGACATATATAATGTTTAACTTCCATTGCATAATGTACCAGTACCATAAAACATTCCATTCAAACTAATAGAACAACCATTACTATTGAAATTAAAATGGAAATCAGCTTTATTTAAACAAGAAATAGACAATATGTTCTTTGTTAAAATAGGTACAAAATAACAATCATTTAGTTTAATTAAAAGCCCACTGGGGAGTGACAAAAAAAAGTGCCTACGGCTAATGCTGCAACTCTTGCTCCATAGACCATGCACAGGTCCAATTGTCCATTCATGAGTTGTCTACTGTCCCTGAGGCCCTGCATATTATTACATATGTGTGGGCTACAATAGTATCTAATACCCATATGGTATGATCAGAAACAGTACTAACCTCAGTGACAAACATACCTGAAAGAGCTGGGGCATTTGATGCCTGCGTCTGCAAGGACTCCAAGTATACTTTACAGTTTCACTTCGAGTGGCCAGTCTTGCCACAATGGAAGCAAATTCCTTTTGACACAGTTTCCTTGAGTTTCTTTTTGGTTGCACTTACTTTTGGTTTCTTAGACCTTTTCTTCTTTAGGTTCTTTTTCTTAAACTAGGAGAAGAAGAGTCCACAACTAGCATTGGCTTGCTATCCTTCTTGATAGCTTGCTTTATTATCTTGAGTAGATTGGTCAACTTAGGGATTGTGATGGAGAACCATGGGCATGTGGAGGACAAGAAGAAACGCATTCACGGTGTGATTCGCCTTAAGGAAGCCTAGGACATGACTTGCATGGACATAATCTTGCAAAAGGAGGCTTAGGAGCTAAAATTGGATTAGATTTGAAGTTTGAATGTTCAAGGCAAGGGTATGAACGAAATTCCCATATCAAAGGCCCAACATTCAAGTTTAATATTCCTAAAGATCCATTACAAGATGTTGGAGGC
>JANITW010000008.1:36220393-36232847 GCA_027564335.1 Erythroxylum williamsii
AATTAATTATAAAAAATTTGAAAAAAAGGGGGGGAGGGAGGGAGAGTATTTTTAAAAAATTTTGAAAATTTTGTTAATAAGTCCCTATATTTTTCAAAATTTTTCGGTACTGGCCGATATATGGGTTGTAGTATAGATACTAGTCGGTACCATATGAAACAGACTAGTACCGATCAACATTTACACTCAGTACATTAACACCCCTATTTCATACCATTTTTCAACCGGTACGATACGTATCACTCGGTATCGACTACTACGAAATGAAATTCATAATCCTACATCTGATGCTTAAAATGGATTCTACTATTCTTGAAAAGAGGATTTTGTCATTCTTGAAAAGTATTTATTTAAACAAGGAATATTGCATATGGGATATATTTATGATATTAAAATATCTTAGAATCAAAGTTATAAATATCGTATTGAACTTGGTATCAGATTAAGTTTTAGTACAGTATTGTATCAATAACGATCAATATCAGATACTGTTTCAGATAATTTTCTAAATTTATAAAATAATTCTTAAATTTTTTAGAAATTGTAAAATAGTTCGTTATCATATTGTACTGCTGTACTGTATACCATTGTCATATTGTATTGTTGTACTGTATAATTCATAAGTTTGCGTCAACCATTTTTTCAAATTTCATAATTATAAATAATAACCACAATTAATATGAAATAAAAATAATTTCAGATATTTCGCATATAAATAATAACCACAATTCATATAAAAAAAGACAATTATCATCATACAAATATAAAATTAACAACAATACAAAGTACTTAAAATATTACAATCTCATCATATGATAAATAATAATTATATCAAAACATCCAATGAAAAGAATAACAAATATTTTTAACTTTCAATCTATTACAATTTACGACAAAAGTTGGTGATGAGACCAACCAAGTAGAAGTGAAACATGTAACAAAACATTTACAATTACATTACATATATAGAATTTAACATATACATCAAATATAATAAAAATTAAAAAAAGAAGAAAAATAAAAACCTGAAACTTTATTCAATCGTCTACGGAAGGATATCCGTTATAACTACACTGACCTTAGTTATCATTTAGTACAAAATCCTCATCATTAAAAAGAGTTTGTCATCATCATCATTCAAATTTAAGGAATCAAATAACATATCAATACTTTTCCAACCAAGATTATCTTCCAAGTCATTCACATCTATCAAATTCGATTCCTCAAAAATCTAATCTACCAAAAGATCGATATTATTAATAGAAATTGGATCTATTAAACTACTTGTGCTATTAAGACTCCTAGTAAACAATAAAATTTAATTATTAGAAAATTATAAGAAATTATATCAAAATTAATAATGATAATAGCATACCTTTCCTAAAGCTTTAAATTGTAACGAACGAATGTCAAGTCATTCAATCTCTTGTGCTCCAATTTATTCCTTTTCTTGGAACGGATGAATTCAAACATATTCCAATTCCGTTCACAGCCTGTTATACTCACACATTGACTTAAATCTGAGTTGCAAACCTTTGCAATTTTGAAACATCACATCCAATTTGATCTCACTAAAAAACTATAAATCGTAAGATAATAAAATTAGCGTTACAAACAAAATAGCAATAGGCAATCCAAAATCTCCACTACACTGCTTATAAAGCTCCATCTGTGAGCTCAAGAGATCTTGCATCATTTTATGGCCAACAATTGTTGTAATAGTGAATAGCATTCCTCTACTAACTTCAACTTCCTTTGAAAATCTGATCAGAATTATACACTGGGATTTTAAAATGCCCCAGCTGCAAACAATAGAGAAGAAAGTTTCCTTTCTCATCTCTCATTGATGATTGCAAGATACGGTGTTCATAAAGAATGACTATGTTTCATATTGGCCTTCATTGGTTTTTTGGCCCTTTCCATGACATCAAAAAATATCCCATTGTTGTCTTTGCTTTACTGTCAGCTAAGTGAAGCACCCTCGCTAAAGGCTCACAAACTCAGATAACAAATTGGCATTTAAAGCAAAATTCTCTTTCTTCCAATATAATTCTAGAAATTTACATTACAGCATTAGACCTAACATGTTGAGATGCAACTCACTTATCACTTGTAAACATTTTTCTTAACTCTTTCTTCATCGTAACAAAAAATTAAAGTGATAAGAAATTTGTTACAAATCTCGTCACAGCAGGACGACATAAATTTCTACCATTAGTAAACTCCTTTCTCATTAAATTCAACACTCATGCATCATTATAGATGAACTTGGTCACCTTTTTAGCTTTCTACATAGTCTCATCAATAATAGAAAATTACCTAGGATCTCTTATATTCTCTAACATTAGGTTAATGCAATGTATAACACAAGGAACAAAAAGAAAAGAATGATACTTATTCTATAACCTTCTTCCTGCTGCTTTATAAGTGGAATCATTGTCAGTAATGAATTAAACAATATTTTTTGGCCCTACTTCATTCACAACTTCATCAAATATCTAAAACAAAGTATCATTGTTTCTAATAACGTCAGATACATCAATAGACTTCAAAAACATTAAGTCATTTGTAAAATAAACCAAAAAATTAATAATAAGCTCTTGTCTCTTATTTTCCCAACCATCACACATGATTAAACACCCAAAAATAGCCCAATTCACTCTTCTTTTTGCCAAATAAATTTTAATTTCAAAAAATAAACAACTTAAAATTTTACCTTTTAAGTCATCAATCAAAGAAGCTTTGTATCCCGGACTGTAAAAGGTTATTGCATCCACCATAGGTTGAAAATAATAAGACTAAGAAGCATTGAATGATGAACATGTATCATACCATCATCTAGCTACCACTATATCGATATTATGAGCCGCATTTTTTAATTACATTGCATTACAAATTGAAGATTGGGCTCTTTATGTTGTTTGTGGTGTAAAACAACTAGTCACCTGCTTTCTTCTTTTCCTTACTTCAATTCCAGGTGTAACATTAACTTCTTCCTAGGCCTGCGATGGGACTACTACTACCACTACCACTACCACTACCACTACCACCTTCAACATTTCCACAATCACCACACAAACTAGCAAACGAACTTTCATACCAATTTCAAAATTCAACCTTTACCTTCTATCTTGCTCGTGTTGATATTCTTCAAGCAATGTTTTCATTTGCCATTTTACATCATGACTTACTTTTTATAGGGTTCTACATCTCCTTTAACCCCAGCTAAATGCTTCTTCAATAAGGTGATTCCTCTACCATTTAAATGGTTGTTACAAAATAAACAAATTGTATAATTCTTCATACTGGGACTAATGCAGCATGAGCCTAAGCTGGATCATTATATCTTTTCGAAGCAATTTGATCAGGAGTACTTGAAATTAATTCCATTTATTTGTAACAATAAATGAAGACATTGGTTTTGTAAGAAATTAATCCTTTAGTAGTTTCATCAACAAAATTAGCAGTGCTAAGTCCTTTATGAGGGAATGCAACATAAATAATGTCTTTATATTCACCCTAAAGAAGTAAAGATTCATGAAACTAGAGTAAAATTAAGAAATAGGGAGACTTTCCTATTGGAGAGTAGTAAATTCATGCTAAATTTAAAATCAACGTATAAAGTTGTAGTCTTGGAAGTTCAAAGATTTAAGATGATGACTCAACGAACCCAAAAATTCAAATCATGATTTAAACATCCTTAACTTCACTTAGCATGTTTATCTTTATTCTTGTTTTTCAAGAATATGATTACTGTCATTGACATATCTTCATATATCCTTGCCTTTAATAAATATCTTGAAATGCAATGCACAAGCTGAGTATTTTTTTCATTAAGATGAACTAATAAATTTTCACACTTATCCAAAGATATAATGTTAAGGTACTATAGATGAGATAAAACGGAATAATAAGAAAATAAGATTTTAGATATGCAAAGACTATGAGATGGACTAATTTTGGGATAAATAAAGGTGAATATGTAGAGACTTGATAAGATAGACTAATTTTGGGATAAAGAAAGATAACTTAGAAATATAAATTTTACCTTTTTTATACAATAACTACAATTACAAAACCTCCTCTCCGGATCTTCCACAAGACCATAACCTAATTATTATTATACTCAATTAATTATTTACCCAATATCTAAATACCATTACAATAATTTTAAGAATATGTCAATTAATTATTTACGATAAAGTCTTTACATTTTCGATTGTAAGGTTTTAATTTAATTTGTAACTTTCTAACTTTTAATTCATGCATATCATGCATTTCAATGATCAAAAGATTTAAGACAAATCTCATATAAACCAAACCACCAATCTAGTATCCAACCAACGCAAATAACAAATCCAATTCATAATTTCATTCCAACTTCCAACCCATTCATAATCACAAAAGCAATTAAGTAGAAAAATCAATTGAAAAGTGAAAAACACCCAAACAAATTTACAATCGATTTTTGGGTTAGGTTGGGTTTATATCTGGTATTATTCCAGATATGGCAACTGCAGATGTGTGGAGGACAGGAGAAGAGTAGTCGATGAGAGTGGTCGTGGAAGAGGTTTAGAGTTGACGCGGTGGTCCTCGTGGAAGAGGGCTAAAGCCTAATGCAGGATGGTCGATAGTGGCAGGTTTGAGTAGTAGAGGAAGATGGCAGTCGTGTGGTACGGTGGTTCGTGGTTGTCTTGTCATCAGAAAGGGAGAAGCGCCACCGGAGACGAAGAGAAGAACAAAAGAGAGAGAATTGAGACAAAAGTGTGAGATAGTGAGAGAGAATGGAGGTGAGTCTAAGAGAGAGAGAAAGGGAGAAAAATACAAAGTAGCACAGAGTGCAAATGGATTGGATGTGGGGGGTTTTAGGTAAATTTTTTATTTTTTGCTAAATAATCCCTCATTTTTTTAAAACTTATAATATTGGCTGGTATATAATCGGTATTTTGAATACCGGCTAGTACCACATGAAAACTCCCAGTATCGATCAGTATCAACCATCGGTACCAATAAGTTCAATACCGTTCTATTTTTCGGCCAGTACAAAACAATATTCTAAGCATTGTTGGAATTGTTGTAAGTTTAAGAATAAAGTATGTCAAAAATCAAAATATCTACTAAAATGTTGGAACTATTATTCCCATTATATGTGTGTAGTAAATGATTTCATTGCAATGAAATTGGGAGGAGCAATTATAATATTTTCATAAGTTTTTATTTAATATTAAAAGAAATTTCTATGGTTTCAGTTGCTTTTGAACCCGGTTTTAGTAAATTTGTTTGTTAGTGTAAAATAAAGATATAAAATAAGGGACAATTTCATCTTCTCAAACAAGCTAACGAAATTTCATAAGATTTATTTAATTATATTTTAGAACGCTAAAAAAATTAAAATTGAATTCAATAACTCTAAATTTATTTAAAAAATTCATATATATTTAAAATATTCTAGATAATCAATATAAATATATTCCTCTATTTTATAAAAAGAGTAAGCTGAGGACATATATAATTCTAATTTGGATCTATACTATTTCAAAATTGATAATTCAATAAAAAATAAATTACTCGATTGAACTTATGAATAAAACTTTGTTTGGTTTGATACCATTTGTCTTCCTTATTTTATTATATTAAAATTTCCTCTTTTTTTTATTTGCTTGTTTTCTGCCTAGTTGAAATTGGTAATTTCAATTAGGATGACAATGGGTTAGCCCATATGCCTAGATTCAAGTGTTTCCAATAGACCAACCCATGGGTCAGGCCCAGACCCGAAGCTCAATTACTCTAATCAAAATAACATCATTTTGCTTAAAAGAGTTAGGCCTCGGATAGGATGGCCTGGGCAACTCAGACCCGAGCCTATTTTAAAAAATACTTTGTTTTACACTTTTAATTTTAAAACAAATTGGCGGGTTGCTCAAAGTTATTAACTAGCATAACCATTTTCATTCCTCTCCAAGAGTGGTTTTCTCCAAGCTTATTTTTGTATGTTTATCCCTATATATCTTTGCTCCATTGTCATGTTACTAGCCTTTCTTTCTTTTCTCTCCTTTTTTTTCTTGTAGTCCTTTTCTCTTCTTACTCGTTAAGGATCTATTTTTCAACTTTTCTAAGGATATTTTTTCCTCTTTTCTAAAATAAATGAAACTTCATCTTTCAAACTTGCATGTTTCCTTTATTTTAGAAGGCCTCCAAAACCTTTCCATTGGACAAGGTGTGGCAAAGACTTCTCAAGTTTTTGACCTAGGAAAGAACTCATTAGTTAAACCTGATTTTGTGATTCATGCAAGAGCTTATAGTGCTGGCAAGTTGGTTAATAACATAAGGAAGACATCTGATGTCTGGTTATTAAAGATGCCTCTCCAACATATAAGCTCAATTATTTCTCCCATTAGGAATTGAAGAGTGGAATATTATAACTCCTTCTAAAGAAATCCTAAAGTAAGATGCGGCTAAATGAACACTTCTTTAATAGGCTTCTTTATATATAAAAGACTTATATTCTTATACTGTAAACTTGGGCTAATGCTAACTAGAAAAAGTTTAATTTAACGTTTTCATCAATGAATAAGGCATGTATATATTCAAGTTTGGTTCAGTTGAAGAAGCTCAAACAAAACTAGAAATAGGCCCTTAAAACTTGAATTATAAACAAATCTTCTTACAGAAGTGGTCTTTTTGTGTGCAACTTGAAAGCCTAAAATTAAAACATATTCTAGTTTGGAATAGTATTAATAATGTACTACTTGAATATTGGTCCATGACAGGACTCAGTTATCTTGCAAGTTATATAGGAAAACATATATACTTGAATGAAATTAGTACCTAAATGAAAAGGATTGAATATGCAAGGATCTATGTGCAAAATCTCGCTAAAATAATGCCTATAATGAGAATGGATGAGCTTGAGCATGGAGAACTTACATCAAATCAAATCATAAGATGAAAAGGAGAACATAGAGACTAAATATATTGCACCCCTAAACAAGACTAATAAAAGGAGAAAATGGGGAAAGAAAAGTAATCATATGAGGTACTTAACAATAAGGCATATGATCAATCTAGAATAGGAGACATTAAAAAAACTAATCAAATAGAGCCGAATGTAAGCAAATTCATGGATAACGACACACTGAAGCATAAAGAAGTTGATGAGAGGGATAAAATAATAAATTTATATGCTATTAACTCTACTGATGGTAAATATGAAGTTGTTCAGAACTTAGAGATTTTCACTCCAACAATGAAAAGAAAATTTAGCAAAAATTCCAAAGACAAAGGCACCAAAAATCCCCCAAATCTCCTTTAATGACAATCCTAGATAATCCTAGTTTAAAATGTCATAGGACCCCAAAAAATATACTTTTAAATGAGCTATATTCAATAATGATGATGTTGATTGACCTTTTAAAAAAATTAAAGGAGTACCATTATAAGAAGCTTTGGTTCTTTAAAAGCAATTGGAAAATATATTTAATCATAATACCCGTCATAATGGCATGATAATTATAAGTTATGACCTTACTAAACTTGAGATCTTATATTTTCTTCTTAATAAGCAAGGTATATTCCTTTCTACCAAGTTAAAGATGAATAAAGAAAAAGTATGTGTTTCCTTTGCTTATACTGCAAATTTGACTTTTTAGATGATTGTTATATGGAAAGATTTGGAAGGGAGAAACTTAAATACGAACATCCCTTAGATAATCCTTAGAGATTTTAGTAGTATCATGCCTTAAAATCTAAATGGGATAAAGGCCTAAAAGGACCTTGTAATGATCTCAGATCTTGCATCTCTATCATAGCAGTATCAAACCTTAGTTATTAGGAAAACTATTTCAGGCAATTCAAAAATATATCATCTTGTCAAATGTTTAGGAATACAGTAATTGAGGTGTAATGGAATAAGTTGGTGTAGTATAAGAGAATTCATGTAAGTTATGGCTTGTCATTATAAATAGGTTAAGTATTTTACATAGTATCAGAGGCTCTTTAAGTTCAAACACCCTACACAAACTTTACAATATAGAGCAAAAATCTAGAGATCAAAGGATTATGGTTGAAATTTTAAGAATTGTGCAACCATTAGTGTAAAGAAGAGGATTGGGAGAAAATAGTAGCTTGAGCTTCGAAGAGGCGACATAAAAAAGAAAAAGAATGCAACATGTTTAAAATTGCATTAAGATCAAATGTTTATGATGTTTCAATAGAAAGGAATGAAACAATTTTCAAGAATAAAAGTCAAGACAAAAAGAGTTTATTTTTTTTAGCTTAGATAAGGGAAAATATCTTAGCTAACATAAGTAAAAGCCTTGTATCTAAAAGAATGGAAAGAATTTGGTTAAGCATATTAGCTTGGATAAGGGAAAATATCTTAGCTAACATAAGCAAAAGCCTTGAATCTAGAAAAATGGAAAGAATTTGGTACATTAAATGAAGATAAATAAGAAAACCAAAAGGTCTTAACAGAATCAAGTCTATGATTTGGTAAGGCTAATTTTCTAATTCTAACATAAAGAAAGAGAAGGACTCATAAACCAAAGCAGGAACTTCTACAAACCCAAAAAATGGAAGAAGATAAAGCTCTAAGTCCCAATACTTGTAATATGATATGCATGATTTAAACTAAACATGTTTCAACTGTTGTGAGCAATTGAGTTGTTAGTTATAACAAGTGTTGTATCAATTTACATCTCCTTTATGAGCTTCATTCATTAACATAACCCTTTTAACTTACTAATAAATTATGAATAAAAATTGAAAATATTTGGTACCAAAGCTTATTTAATAATTATAAAATAATTTTTTAATATTCTAATCTTGAAGAATATGAGCAACACTGATTGTATAGACTAGTTAAATAAAATATTTAAGGGTTATATAATTTAGGTTAATAAAGGTTCACTTAAACTTTTCTATTTAATAAATTGAACGAGCTAGAATTATTCATTGAGAGTAATTCAAATAGGGATGAAAATAGAGACGATTAGGCTAAGCCACTACTCTTATAAGGTGTGATTTGATCTTAACTCAAAACTCGATCAAGCTTAACTTATGTCACCTAAGTATAAATTTGATTGAGGTTTGGGCAATCTAAAACTTTAAACCTCAATCAAATTTAAACACGAGAAACATACTCAAAGCCTAAACTTGCCCAACTTTGGCCCGACCTAACTTGACCCAATAAAACTTTAAACATCGACTCAATAAGATGACCCACCCTTACCAAATCATAAACAATTAATTCGCATAAAACAAAACTCAATCACCATCAGGAATCTCTCAATAACCATTTTGGCACAATCAGTACTCCAACCCATCATTATTATTAATAACGAAGTCAACCAACTTGTTAGACCTATAAAGAGCCCCAGCTTATCTCTTAAGGATTAAACTAGTGTGATCTCGTTTCATCATTTCTCATGCACCACTTCTACCATTAAAAGGAAGATAATATATAGGGGAGAATGAAATTGTAGAGTAGTCCATCTTAAAATAGCTTGTTCTAAATATGTAAGATGAAACACAAAGAACAAGAACAAGAAAACGACATATATGAGAAACAAAGAAGAATAAATGAAGCAATAGGTAGTATAGATTTAATTTTGTGTGTGTGTGTGTTGGGTGGTTTCAAGTCTAGCCAAATTACAAAGCTTTAACTAGAACATGAATCAAAATTTAAAAAAAAAAAGTCCAACTCAGATCTTGATCAAAATTAAATTCATTAATTTTAGGTCGGGTTGAACTGAGTCTGTACTATTTTACTAGGTCGAGTTAAACTGAGTCTGTACTATTTGTTTGCATTGTAACAAACTTTTAAAAGATGGTGGAATCTTAAGATTAAAGAAACATTTAGCTAAGAGGAAAGGTAATATGCAACCTTATAAGAAAGTTATTTGTGATATGAAATGGCAACTGAAAACATTGCTTAAAGAATATCAAAATAAGAATGCAAAAATGCAAAAACTAAAGTATTAAATTTGTAATGGGAGTTCTTATTGTAATGGACAAAATGATGCTAGCAATGATGAAGGTGGTATTCTTACCCAACAAGGAGGGATTGCTACAATTGATGTAAGAAAGAGAAGAAAACATGTGTCTAAATTTTTTTACTCACAAACAACCTCTAAAGTCCAACCTTAGATTTAGGGTGCCTTACAATCTAAAGAAACAACTCATAATATGGACATAGTAATGGATAGACGGTGGTATGACATAAGTGTACGTATCATTCAATGATGCTTAGTCTTACTATTACTAGCCTATAATGGATGTTATTGCCTCTTATAGTCCATGATATAAAGTTCCTTCAATTGATAACTATATAGATAATCTTCTGAGTAACTTTGCTTATGAAATAAAAAGTTATTCGAATAAAAGAAGAATGACTTCGGTAACTTGTGAGTGTTTAATCATATATGATAGTTGGAAAAATAGAAGATATGAGCCTATAATCATTTTTTTGGTTTATTCTGATAAGAGGTGATGTTTTTGAAGTCTATAGATGCAATTGTTCTTGTAAGAAATGTTAATCTTTATTTGAGATATTTGATGAAGTTGTGAATGAAATTAAACTTGAAAACATTATACAATTTATCGATGACAATGATACTACTTATATAGCAATTGGAAAAAGGTTACAAAGCAGGTATAATTCTTTTTATCATACTTCTTGTACTGCACATTACATTGACCTAATATTGGAAAATATTGAATATGTTATATAGTTTTATATTATTCATGAGACTACATAAAAGCAAGAAAAGTTACTAAGATCAGTTATAATCATACATAGGTTTTGAATTTAATTAAAAAAAGGCTTCACTAATAATAGAAATTTGCATCTTCCTGTCATTACAAGATTTGTAGCTAATTTTTTAATCACTTCAGTGTTTTGTTCTAATGAAGAAGGAATTGAGACAAATGCTTATAAATAATAATTGGGTTACATCTCAACTTGTTAAGTTCAATGTTGGAAAAAAGTTTTTTAAAATTATACTTGAAGATCATAAATTTTGATCCCAATATCAATTTATCATTCGAACTTAGGACCATTTAATGAGAGTACTTATCTTCGATGATAATGATGAGAAGACAATAATAATTTAATTTTTGATTCCATACAGAGGGAAAAAAGTAATCAAGATCAATGTGAAAAATAGGTCTTTCTTATATATAACTTATCTTGTAGTTATCAATGAAAAATGAGAAAGACAACTTTACTCTCTATTGTTTGCTATTAGATTATTTTTGAATCCTAATATCTATTTTTAATTAGGTTTTATAAAGAAAGTTAAAGCTAACATGGGAATGCTATTAACTATCAGAATAATTATATCATATAAGATGATATAAGATCTCTTTAGCTCATAAATGGAGGCATGCAAGGATGTATATGGTGATTTTAGGATGCTAATTGTAATTTGTTAAAGAGACAAACTTAATCCAGATATATTTTTTTTTCAGTTTTATTACTTATTTAAAATTAAACATCACTTTATCTTATTTATAAGATTACTTTTGTTTTCTTGCAATTACTTGGTAGGCCCAATTCAAAAGTGATGTTCCAAAATTGCAAAGGTTTATAAATTAAATTTTAAATTAATGTGTGATTTCAAGTAGGTTTGAGAGGAATTGGAGTACATCTTAATTCTAAATCAATGTATAAGTGCAACTGAGTGTTAAAAGATTTAGAGAACATTTGAATCCATCCATTCCAGAAAAAGAAATAGAGTGTAACATTAAAGATTGAATTATTTGATATTTGTTTGATATAACTTGAGGCTTCGAGAAAGGTATGTTATTATCATCACTAAGTTGAATATAATTTATTGTAATTTCTTAATAATTAAATTTTATTTGTTTGCTAAGACTCTTAATTAAAAAAAAGTAGTTCTATAAATCCAAATTACTTTGACAATATTGATCCTTTAGCAAATTAAGGTCCAAGGAAGCCGAGTTTTATTGATGAGTTAGTTTTGAAGATAATCTTGGATGAAAAAGAATTGACACATCATTTGATGCAGTGAGTTTGAATTATAATGATGAGACTCTTCAATAATAAATATTTTGTACTAAATAAAAATTGGGGCTAATGTGACTTGAGCGAATATGTCATTGAATAAAATATTCATTTTTTTCTCTTTTTTCAATTTTACTTATATTTAATGTGTACATTAAATTTTATATGTGCAATATACATAAAAAATTTATTTATATTGCACATATATTATTCTTACTAAATGATATTTTTATGTAATTATTTTTTACTATATAGTGAAAATTGTATTATTTTAAATACTTTATATTATTCTTAGTTTTATATTTGTATGAGAGTTGAATAATCTTTTCTCATATTAATTATAATATTATTTGTATAATAATATATGAAAATAAATATTAATAAAAATGAAGAGATAGTTGTTATATCATATTTATATTATTATTATTA
>JANITW010000008.1:36240181-36250991 GCA_027564335.1 Erythroxylum williamsii
ATTGTCATACATGTATGTATATATAAATATGTATCTATACAATAGAAACAATAATGCATGTATGATGCAACACTTGCTTGTACCAAAACCTAAACCCGATCCAAATTGCCAATATACCCGTTATTCCGGTAACGGGATGTTACACCTCCGGTATCTCAATTTGCTTAAATGCATCATAATACAGTAGGTCGACCGAGTTACCCGTTTCAATCATCACCCGTTTAACCTCGCTGCCATCCATATTCAAGGTGACCACCAATGCATCATCATGAAGACAACTAACACCTTCTATATCAGATTTGTCAAACGAGATCACCCCATCGTTTTGCTTCTTTTTCTTTACCGATAGGTCTTCAGCGACCTGCCTGGCATACCTCTTTTTTCCTCTTGCGGTGGACCCTCCTGCTGCACTACCACCAGAGATCATGTTTATGATCCTAACCGGTCAGTCATCTTGCTGATCGGCGTTTCTGTCGCCTCTTACCCTGAACTATCTTCTCGTATCGCGTCGGTCGACTGAATTCCTGTTCTGCCCTGCTCCATTGTTGGTATCGTTTTGCTTCCAGGGCTTTCGCCAGTTGTTAGACCGACCGCTCCTACCCTCATTATCCCGTTCGACATTTGTACCGTGCTTCAAAAATCTACCCAGCCTTCCCATTTGAATAAGGAGTTCGATTTCTCGCTTCAAGTCCTAACAGTCTTCCGTGTCATGACCTACATCTTTATGGAAATGGCAATATAAATCAGGATCCCTTTTTTGAGGGGAGTTTTCAACTTATTAGGTTCTCGGAGGGATTCCTCTTCTGCTCTCATGATTGTCAGTACTTCTGCATACCGCCTGTTAAGCGGGGTGAAGGATTCTCGTCGTTGGTCCTTTCGGTCGGTCAGCTTCCTCCAGTTACACTAATCCTTTTGTCATTTGTGTGAATCATCCGTTCGATCACTTGATCAGCAGTCACCTACCCTACGTTTTATGTTTTTCAACACTTCCTCGAGCTGGATATACTTATCCGCCCGATTCTTATCTCTTGAATAGATTTAGGCTGATCAAGGGACAATGACTTCTTGAAGTCTTCATCCCTCGTGTTGCTCGTAAGGGCAGCCAACATGGACGAGCAAGTGAGGTCAGGTACTTCAACAGCTTCATTGTTAAACCGAGTGATGAACTCCCGTAAACTTTCGTTCCTTCCTCAGGTCAACTGCATCACTTCCAAGGCAGTCTTCTGTGGTCGTTTACTTGTAGCAAACTGGTTGAGGAATAGCAGCTTGAAGTCCTCGAAGCAAGTGATGCAATATGGGGGTAAACTGCTGAACCACCGCCGGGCTCCTTCTTGAAAGGCTGTACAGAAAGTCTTACATTGAATGACATCGGGAATGCAATGCAGGTTAATCATCGATTGAAAGTATTAAAGATAGTCGAGGGGATCGGTCTTTCCAGTATATTTCTCAGGCATTGGTATCTTAGTACCAACCGCTGGTAGGCTATCCAGAATCTCTTGAGTGAAAGGAGAGCTGTATTATGTTGATGGCTGACCCGAACAGGAATTCATGGCCATGTTGATTTGATCGTCCACAATTTTTTCGAGGGTTTCAGCAAAATGACGATCGGCTATCGTACCTATCTGCCGAGCGGGGGTTCGCTGTTGTTCTGTCTGAGATTGTAAGATTTGGCGGATTAATAGATCGGCCGCTTCTTCTATTTGTCTTTGGGTAAGGGAGGTTTGTTGTGGAGGAGGGTTTGTGTTTATGGGGTGTTGGATGCGAGGGTATGAGTTGTCCTCCCGGGCTACACTCTGTTCCTCTTGATCTTGGTTTTGGGGTGGTGGTTGGTCGTTCGAATGCCAAGATTGTGTTTGATTGTTCGGGTTTAGTAAAGGTAGCTCGTCTATGCTAGGGTTTTAGGTGATTGGTGGAGGATGAATTTGGGGATCATGATGTGTCGGCGGGAAGGCGGCGACAGGTAATTACAAGCCCATTCGTTATAGTGCAAGTGCCGCGACGGCAGCTACATCTGGATTTATTGTTGCCGCTTGACTTATCTGTGTGCTTCTGGACGTGATGCCCTGATGCCCAGCCCCGCGGTGGGCGCCAACTGGTTCAGTCTGATTTTGGTGAGACTAGACGCCGTTAATTGGATCCATGAACTCGATTAGCTTCAACTAGGAGATACCTGCAAAAACAATAAAGGCACACCAGGGGTTGATTGTCGGCTTGCCCTCCGATGCTTAAGTCAATTCTTTGTCGTAGATTTTCTCTAAGAACAAAGAGTATTATGATTCTTAAGAATTGTACCTACATTATGAGGAGATAATGAACTTATATAATAAATATCTACTGTGTTTAACTTAATATCTTATAAATGGATTGATCAGCCCATAAGCTATTATAAGATTGGACCTGAGCCTAAAACGACCGATCCGATTAAATATACATTTGCAATTGCTAATACATTTTTAATATAGCGATATGGAGACAGGGAAAAGTAAAAAGCACAAGGCATTGATCTTTTCTGCGATGTGACACAAAAATAGTATTTTATTATTAAAACTTTTTTTAGAAAGGAATTGATTTGCGTGGGTCCTGAACGAATATCATGAGCACAGATTGACCCATTGGTTTATGTTTTGAGTTTTGACAGCAGTTCTTGTAAGTCCTAACTGAGGCTAGGGTTCAGGGCTCAGCGCTCAGGGCTCAGGCTCAGGCTCAGCCTTCCATTTTTCAGATTCCGTAGGCCACTTGCCGTTTTAATTGGAAAAAGTTAAGCTTAGAAAGAAAGTGACACCACTGCTGTGCCTGTGCAGCATCTCTATCTCTGCTCTCTAATCTACATAAAAAGAAATTAATTGATTAATTCGAATGATTTAAGAGAATCGATACTCGCCAAGTGTAAGTGTTGGCGTTATTGGGCCCACACCTCTTCTTGTTCTTTGTCTATTTCACTCTCAATATATTTATTCATTAAAAAGTTAATGAAGTAAACACTCACTATTTTTTTATTACCTTCAACTCCACCCCAGACAAACTGCCTGCCTGCTCAGACCCTTTCTTTATGGTCGCCGCCGATGCCCACGCAGGTCAGCGTCGCGAGGCAATGTTTGACAGACGAGGCGGCACGTGCTCTCGACGATGCCGTCAACGTCGCTCGTCGCCGTAGCCACGCTCAGACCACCTCACTCCACGCGGTGTCCGCCTTATTGGCGCTGCCATCTTCCCCTCTCCGCGACGCCTGCTCACGCGCCAGAAGCAGTGCGTACTCGCCACGTCTCCAATTTCGCGCTCTCGATCTCTGCGTGGGAGTCTCTCTCGATCGCTTGCCGTCGTCCAAAGCCATCGACGAGCCTCCCATCTCCAACTCGCTCATGGCGGCTATCAAACGATCACAGGCCAATCAACGGAGGCACCGCGAGAACTTTCACTTGCAGCAGATACACTGCAACAACCAGCAGACGGCCTCGGTTTTGAAGGTGGAGCTTAAACACTTCCTTTTATCGATTTTGGATGACCCAATTGTAAGTCGGGTATTCGGGGAAGCGGGTTTCAGAAGTTGTGACATTAAGTTCGCGATAATCAGCCCGCCGTTGGCTCAGAGTGGGAAGTTCTCGCGGACCCGATGTCCACCCATTTTTCTCTGTAATTTAACCGGTTCGACTCCAGTTCCACCCAGTTTCAGCTTCGACGAGAACTGTAGAAGGATTGGAGATGTTTTGCTAAAAAGAACCGGAAGAGCGAAGAACCCTTTACTGGTCGGAGTTTGTGCCAATGATGCTATGTTCAGTTTCGTTCAATACGTGAACAGAGATAAAGGGGTTATGTTGCCTAACGATATTGTTGGAATAAGTGCGGTTTCTATTGGAGATGAGGTTGTTGAATTTTTCAGTGAAGAGGAGAGCGGTAAAGAAAAGTTGGAGATGGTTTTCGAGGACCTGAGGCACAAACTGGCTAGGTGTTCGGGTCCTGGGATTGTGCTAAGTTTTGGAGAGCTTAAGGTTTTGGTTGGTGAACACGTGTCCAATGAAGCTCTGAGCTATTTGGTCACCAAATTGAAGGCTTTATTGGAGGGTTTTAGGGAGAAGCTATGGTTGATTGGAGCTGCAGAAAGCTACGAACTCTATTCAAAGTTTCTTGAGCGTTTTCCTAGTCTAGAAACTGATTGGGATCTTCAACCTCTGCCCATTACTTCTTCTAGTTGTTCTGTGGATTGTTTTGCCCCCAAATCGAGGTTAGAATCTACCTTTAAATTTTCTTTGGGATCTGTAGTGACAACCAACTTCATATTTGTTTATTATTATCTACACAGTGATAGTCGGTTTCATTTTTCACTTTAATGCTCGGATTGGATCATATCTCTATAGCCATCAGGGTTTTTAGCTTGGTGATCTATCAGTAATATGCATGTATACGATGGTATACCATCAGACTTTTAGCTTGGTGACTCATATACGTGCGTTCTGATACTAAGTAATGCTTTAGATGTTATGTTTAGCTTTTGAGTTCTTTCAAGGAACTCCTGGTTAAACTCCTCTTATCATGGACTGCCTAGTATATGGTAGTATGCTGGCTCAAGGTCTCTCCAAGTCTATTTGTACTGCAATTTTTTTTTCACTGTGCAACACATACAGTGTGGCTTCTAACTGTTTTTACCCATTCAATCTGACAGTTCCATGCTCATGACATACTTACAGCTTGATGGGATCTTTTGTTCCATTTGGAGGGTTCTTCTCGACTCCATCTGATTTCAGGAGTCCGCTCAGCAGCATAAGCCAACCAATCACTCGTTGCCACCTTTGCAATGCAAAGTATGAGCAAGAACTTGCTGGTGGATTGAAGATAGGTTCTACAATTTCTGTTGTAGACCAGCGCTCAGAAAATTTACCTGCTTGGCTTAAAACGACTGAACTTGACATGAAAAAAGGGGTGGATGTGGATAAGGTGCGGAAATCCTTCATTGTTAAATAATTCTGCTTCTCTTATGGACATCAAATCCCACCTAATTTTATATTGTTATTTTGTGTTAGCCAATTTCAAAGCCATTTTCTACTTCTATCACGGTGCAGTAGTAGTATTGTAGTTATATTCATTTAAGAGTGTGTGCCATCTCCAGTGCAGATCAAAGATGACGGAACAACATGGAATACTAAAATATTGGCACTGCAGAAGAAATGGAATGATATCTGCCAACGTCTCCATCATGCACAGCCATTCTCACAGTTTGCTCTTTCTGAAGCTAGGTGCCAGGTCTCCATCTCCGATGGTGTTCGTTGTCTTACACATAGGAGGGAGAGTGGCACCAGTAGCAGCAGCAGTAGAGACTCGTCGTTGAATGACAGTCCATCTGTGAGTCGAGGTGTTGGTGTTAACATGGGTGCACAGAAAGTTATTTTAGCAAAACCTAATATACCATCATCATTAGTTTCGCAAGCTGAAAACACCATTTACCAACCAAAGGCCCTAGAACAAGCATCAAAGCATCTGCCAAAAGATAAAGAGAGCAATTGGCTAAAATCTCAACCTGTACCAAACGCTTGGCCTGCTGACCACACATCTTCATGTGTATCTTCTGTGACCACAGATTTGGGATTGGGAACAATTTATGCATCAAACTGTAGGGAACCAAATTCTTCTAAATTACAAAATTACCCGGAGCACTTTCGACACTTCTCAGGTTCTCAATCAGCTGAGTTCGATGTAATGAGTAGAAATAATTCACAAGCTATTGCACAATCTTCTTACTGTTCTGGTCCATTAGGAGGACAATTTGATTTGTCATATTACAAATCTGTCAGGACTCTTCTCTCTGAGAAAGTTGGTTGGCAAGATGGAGCCATATCTGCTATCTCTGAAGCTGTATCTTACTGGAAGGCAGGATATGTAAGACGTAGAGATCCAAACAGGGGAGATTTTTGGTTTACTTTCCGCGGACCTGACATAATTGGAAAGAAAAGGATTGCTTCAGCACTTGCTGAGGTAATATTTGGCAACCATGAAAGGATATTATGTGTGGATTTCAATGCTCATGAGAGGACTAGCTCTTCAAATTCAATGTTTGAAGGCCTAAACGGTGGCTGTGATTATGATGTGAAGTTCAGAGGTAAGACGATAGTTGACTATATGGCCTCAGAGCTGAGGAAGAAGCCACAGTCATTAGTTGTCCTTCAAAATGTAGAGAAAGCTGATCTTCAGGCACAAAGTAGTTTGTCGCAGGCTATAAGGAGAGGTAAATTTGCAGATTCTCATGGTAGAGAAATTAGCATTAACAATAGAGTATTTCTTGTAACATTAACAAGCACTGTGGATAAGATACGTTGTCCTCTGGGGAAGGAATCCGTTGACTTTTTGGAGGAAAAGATACTTGGAGCCAAAAGGTGGCAGATGCAAATTGAAGTTCAACGTTCTGCCGAGGACATCAATAAAAACAGTAAGATAAATATTAGAGTCTCAGGAAATATATCCTCCCAGTCATCATCACCTATGAACAAAAGAAAGTTGGAAAGAAACTCTGGCTCCGAATATCTTGAAATAAATTGCGAGTCCAAGCGGGCCCACAAAGCAATGAGATCTAATCTTGATCTGAATCTCCCCGTGGAAGAGGCCGAAGAGGATGGCAGCAGCTGTCACAGTGAGAGTGACTCCATATCTGAAAATTCGGAAGCTTGGTTGGAAGATTTCTTAAATCAAGTTGATAAAAACATAGTTTTCGAGCCATTTGATTTTGATTCTCTTGCCAAGAAGATCTTAAAGTGTGTTCACATGGAATTTCAGAAGGTATTTGGATGTGAGTCTCTACTGGAGATTGACAATGAAGTCGTAGTCCAAATACTTGCAGCTTCTTGGTTATCGGACAGAAATGAAATAATAGAGGAATGGGTGGAAAAGGTTCTTGGCAGGGGATTCATGGAGGCACGGCAGAAGTACGGTGTTCGTGACCAATGCATGGTAAAGCTAATATGTTGTGAAGGCATTTTGGTGGAAGATCAAGCTCCAGGATTATTACTTCCTTCAAGAATTAATATGGGAAGTTGAATTTTCGTTTGTTTATTCAGTGTTGCTTGTAATTATATTTGATAATGTAGGTTTTAGCATATAGCATTATGCATTGAAAGAGCCTTTTTGTTGACAATTCATTTTTTGGATAATTGTGTGTTCGCTGAAAGTCATGTGAATGGTAAAACAAAAACGAAGTTATGTATAATATCTAGTAGAATGATTTTCTCATACTCCCATACCTTCCTGTTGATGTATGACCTTGTCTTAAAGCTTCTAGTTCTTCACAATATGAGTTTCTGCCTGTAGAATTTTCAGGTTCACAGTGGTGCATGCATCCACTGGCTCTGGAATAGCAGTAGGAAGATTCCGTTTGAGCTATTTATTCACTTTATTGGTTTGGTACTTTGCATCTAATGAGCTTCGATGCTTTGAAGAAAAAAAATGGGGATAGATCTTCTGTTTCCTGCCTAATTCCAATCTGTTAAAATATAGCATACATCTTAAACACAAAAATACATTAAATATGATTAACCTTCAATATATTAAATATGATTAACCTTCATGGATGTTAAGTGAATGTATAAATGTCAAGAAGAAGCATAACAGAAAAATTAAAATACCTCTAGCCATTGCTTACACGTTCTGTCCAACATCGTTTTCACGACCAAAATAAGAAAATTTTGAATCTTTGGCCTCAGATCTCCACAATCTCATGGTGTCTTGTTTTTATTGCGTGAAGTCCAAGATAGGGACCTAAACTATATATTTTCATCGCTTCATCATCTCTGCCCGTAATAGAAGATGTAAATGATGATGTAGGGGTGTTTGCATGTTTAATGGGTTGAACCATTAAATGGCCTGTATTTAAACAGTAAGGATATCTCAAGATTTGGAAAATCCTATATTCTCCTACTTGGTCCATTTAACCAAACATCAAAAATAACAAGAAACTAAATATATGAATCATGACGATAGGCCTTCTTATAGCAAGGTATCTTCCATAGATTACAATATATATAGTCTCTCATTACTAGCCCTTAAACTTAATGGATAAACCATATATTTATTCTAGGTCTAAACTAAATGATATTTCTCAAAACAATCAAATATATGTGTACAAAACTATATGAGAAAACATCAAATTAAATAAGAATTCCATTGAAACAACAAATATACAATGAAAATCATATTATGGAACCAATAAACTAAATGATATTTCTCAAAACAATCAAATATACATGCACAAAACTATATGAGAAAACATCAAATTAAATAAGAATTCCATTGAAACAACAAATATACAACGAAAATCACATTATGGAACTAAGTCTCATTTGCACTATGTGATCCTTGTACTGCTTAGGTAGCATATCTTTAGTTAAAGAACTTGCAATCATCAACTCAATGCTAATGTGCTCAATGACAACTTTCCTTTCCTTAACATGTTCTCTTATGACTAAATACTTAATGTTGATGTGCTTGCTTCGAATTCTACTCTTGTTATTTTTAGCCATAAAGACCACAGTTGAGTTGTCATAGTATAACTTTAATGGCTTAAAAATTGAGTTGACAATTCTAAATCCAGATATAAAAGTCTTCAACCATATACCATGTGATATGGCCTCAAAATATGATACAAACTCAGCCTCCATAATAAAAATAGCAATCAGGGTCTGCTTGGCACTTCTTCAAGATACTACTCCACCAACTAGCATGAAAATATAACCAGATGTTGATTTTCTTAAATCAATGTAGCCAACAAATTCTGAATCGGAGTATCCAACTACTTCTAGGTTCTTAGTTAACTTGAATATAAGCATGCAGTCTTTTGTGCCCTGAAGATGTCTCATAAGCTTCTTTGTAACTTTTCGGTGATCAACATCTAGGTTACTTTGATATCTGCCTAACATTCCAACAGCATATGCAATGTCAGTTCTAGCGCAGAACTGAGCATACATAAGATTTCCAACAACTGAAGCATATGGAATGTTCTTCATGTGTTCCCATTCAAAGTCATTTTTCGGGCATTGATTCAAATTGAATCTATCAACTTTCACTATGGATGCTACATTTGGTGCACAATCTTTCATCCGAAATCTCTCTAAAACTTTTTTCATATAGGTCTCTTAAGACAAACTCAAAATGCCTCGAGATCTTTCTCTATGGATCTTAATGCCAATGACATAAGATGCCTCACTCATATCTTTCATGTCAAAATTATTTGAGAGAAATTGATTAACCTTATATAGCAATCCCTTATCATTAGTCACAAGTAAAATATCATCCACGTATAATACAAGAAAATAAGTCTTATTCCCACTGACCTTCTGGTATAAACATTAGTCCATTACATTCTCTTCAAAACTGGATGAAGTGATAACCTCATGAAATTTTAAATACCACTGTGGGAGGCTTGTTTCAATCCATATATGGATTTATTAAGCTTGTAGACTAAATGTTCACCATCACTAGAGGAGAATCATTCAGGTTGTTTCATGTAGACCTCTTCCTCTTTCTCACCATTGAGGAATGCCATTTTCACATCCCCTTGATGTAACTCAAAATCAAAATGAGCCACTAATGTTATGATTACACAGAGAGAATCTTTCTTAGATATAGGAGAAAATGTCTCCGTATAGTTGATTCTTGTTAGAACCCGATCCGAAGACTGGACCCCAACTGCTTATAACTTAACACTCTTACTCTTACTTTAATTCCACATCTAATGGACCCATTTCCAAAGCCCAATTTCCGGAGTCCTGAAGCCCTGTGCTTATTACCTTGCAGGGTCATTAGCTGTCACTCCACAATCGTGGCGAGCGCACACCTATTAATCACCAAAATCATGAATTGACATATTCATACAAAATGTAGCCTTAAGCCTCGAGTTTATTTCTCAACAAGAATCACCTTAGACGGAGTTTTATAACTCAAGTTATGCTTAAAAAGCCTAGAAGAGCTCATACTCCAAATACGATCTCCAAACTGACCTTTCACTTACTTTAATGGAAACTTCTTCAATTTAACTCCAAATGGTACCAATATTTGTGGAGAGAAAGATATATGTCTTAGAAATCTAATGGTTTAAGTCTTAACCCAATTGGAGGTCGGATGTGGGATTTATTCCCAAAAGAATAGATAATGTTCATACCCTAAATCAGTCTCAACATCTTTTGGCGTGATCATCATAACTTTCTATTTATAAATTTGATTTCATTAGTTTTTGGACCATTAGAAAGTAGACCTCTAGATATAAAACTCTCATGAAGACCACAAAATGAGATTCGGCCTCTAAAAATTTCAAAATTCAACATCTTTCCCGTAGCTGTCTGTTAAACGGACATCCATGTCCGTTTAACGGACACGTTTGGGTGAAAGTGGCCCAAATGATCCTAGAATGTCCGTTAAATGGACATGCAAGTCCATTTAATGGACATGGGCAGGCTAAGGGGTGTGTTTGCACCTGAGGCTGTTCGTTTAACGGACATACATGTCCGTTTAACGGACATGGGATTTTTCAAAACTCCAATTCCTCTTCCAATGCATCTTAATCTTCAACCTAACACTCTAAACACTTGCACCCTTTCCGAATTTACTCATTTCAAAACCTAAACACTTCAAATTACAAGTTCACTCATAAACTTCACAATTCCCAGCTTAATTAGTTCATCAAAACCATGAATTCAATCCTTAGTCATCAAGGCCATCATAAGCTCACAAGCAATATGAACATCAAAAATGACTTTAACAGTTATCTTCCAATTGTCATAACTTCCTACTCCAAATCCTAAAAAGTACATATTATACCTCAATGGAAAGATAACAA
>JANITW010000008.1:36281337-36294332 GCA_027564335.1 Erythroxylum williamsii
CGGGAAGGTCCCGGCGACAAAAATTTTTGTTTTCCGCACCTGGTACATGTGATGTACCTCCCGGGATTTTCCTACATATTCATCACTTTGTTAAGACT
Source organism: Erythroxylum williamsii (assembly GCA_027564335.1). NCBI lineage: Eukaryota > Viridiplantae > Streptophyta > Magnoliopsida > Malpighiales > Erythroxylaceae > Erythroxylum > Erythroxylum williamsii. Next base: position 36,281,436 of record JANITW010000008.1, read on the forward strand.
TTATAATATTGTAATGAAAAGGGTAAGATATATTAAGTTCTTTCTTGTTAAAAAAGTAGTCGATTAGATAAATTAAAATATAAAGACATAGTACTTGTTAGAAAACAAGTTAAATAAACTAACCCAACCCATAAATTTTATATATAACATTACTTATATATTTTAAAAATATTCATTGTGATGGTTATACAAGTAATCATTTAACATTAAATCTCCAAATCATCTCATTAAGGATTGTTATAATTTTGTACTAGTTAGGACCTATCCTAGTCAAAGGTAACTTAATTAGTAATCACTAGATATGACATGGGCTACATGGAGATACTCGAGCGATCAATATTGATTTATCATTTTAAAGTAATTAGAGAGCATGTTATATTATTTTCAAATAGTATTAATTTAAAAATTCCAAGGACGTGAAACAATACTTTAAATATGTTCATTAAAAGAATCAATTACTAATGTTCGAGAATTAATATGATTGTACTAAAGATAGTAGACATTAATTATATACTTCATGTTTAACTGAAATATTGTATGATAAAATAATTAAATTATACACAAAAGATTATTTAAAATCACTTTAACTTTTATGTATTTCTAGACGTTAATCTAAATTTATAGATATAAAATATTTAGTTAGATAATTAAAAATAAATTAAAGGATCTTAATTTATCTAATCATAAATATAATTTACAATTGTAATTTATATCAATTGTTAACATGTTTACAAACTTAATAAGTTATACACAAAGAATGTCTATAAAGAAAAATAATTTAATCAAATAAAACTTTAATGTAAAGTTTGAAGAACTTTAGAGTTAAATATAATATATTTGATAAATAGGAATGAATATTGGATATTAATATTTGTTATGAATTCATTGGTAATTAATTATAATTCAAAGTAAAGCTATATTTCAATATAATTATTTATATGTAAAGTTCTACAAAAAAAAAAAACAACTCTCTTCATATTGTGTAGACACCATTCTCATATGAATTCCTTCTTTATTGGATTTCATTATTACACTTTTGTTGACATCATTCGTGATGCTTAATGTCTTTAATACCACAAGCCTAATAGTTAAACTATTTTGTTTTATGGTATGGACAAGAAGTGAATTGAGAATCTATTATTATTATAATTGCTCTTATCTTTTCACTATCATAAATGAGTTAGCTGTCTTTACTACCTATCATTTAAATAGAATTTTATTTTAAATTATTAATGTATACACTTACAATTTAAATAACGCTACACACCATCCATTCAGTGCGAATTAATATAACTCTGCCCCAAATGAAAGATGCAAACCTTAACAAAAAAGAGACTTTATAAAATACATATGCATTAACACACAATTATTTGATTTTAAAGTATCTTATAATCATTAATTCACAATAATGTGAGTAATGAGACACAATTAGTTTTTTAAATATTATTTTAATTATATTAATTTTAAACAACAAAATCAAACGAATACACTATCATTCTTAATCATAATAAATAATAACACCACTAAGTCGAATTACGACGGAGCTCTAAAGACGCCGTCGAATCGATGGTTCCGAAGAATTGGACAAGCCCTTGTCAGCATGTGTACACTGTCATATCAGCAGTCAGCACAGTATGTAACAGTCAAATTGACGGAGTTATTTGTGCTAGGCCTGCACCAATGAAGTTTGGTTGTTTCCTGAATAGCGTCACAGGCAGCCGGAGTAGTACTCATTATAAACATTTAAGATAAAAATATTGATAAAATTACATTATGACGGTGCCACGTCATCCATAACAGTGCCCAAAGCGCGTAAAGCATGGCAATCTGGAATCTCGATAAAGTCACCGGCGGTGAGAGTTGGTTTCTACTGGGACTTGACACGTGGGTACTAAGAGGTCATGTTTGTTAGATATTAATATCGCAAGGTGGGACCCGGCCCAGCACAATTTCGCAGTCCTCGATTTGCATTTCGTATGCATTTGGGTTTCATTTATGTTAGAGGGAAAAGGTGATGAAGAATAAAAATGAAAATATAATTTGAAATTAAATAGAAAGGCGAAGAAATGGAGGAGCCAATAAACTATTGTTTTAGGCTCTTTCTTTTTGACCCTAAAACGCAAAACAAAAAGTCTTTTCATTTCTTCTCTTACCTTTCTCTTTCTACCTCTAGCTTTTTGTTAGTGTCTTTGTTTCTTGTGTCGTTAAAAGGGCAGAGGAGCTAAACGCCATCAGAAACTAGTTCTGGATTTTTTAGCTGTTACTTCATTACTGCACTTAATATTAAAGGTATGATCTTTCTCTTATTATTGTTGTCTCTTGTAATTTTCTGAAGTTGTGTTTTGGTTGATTCCTGAGTTTTTAAACGTTCTGCTGTTAAAGATTGGATTTTGAGTTGTGGGTTTTGGTGCTAAGGTTGTTATTGTTACACTGGAACTTTGTCTTTTGGGTTCTCTTTTATTTCGTTGTTTAAACTTTGGGGGACTAGAGGTAGGGCCTGTTAGATAAAGATGTTCTGTTCATTTGGGTTATAACGGATTTCGGTTTTATAGGTTATGCTAATTTTGTGTTTGCTAGTTTAGTCTGGTGCTTATTTGTTCAAGACTCGTTATACTCTATGCAAGACCATGTATCTTTATAACGAATTTAATAACAATTTTGTTCTGCTCTTTGTGGCTTTCCGATAGATGTCTAAATCTTCGCTTTGTTCATTCATACTTTCATTTTGTTTGCTGTTTCTAAAAGGATGGTTTGTGAGTGTTCTCTTCTAATGCACTTTTGTAGAGCAGAGACTGAGTGGAGGCCAAAGAAAAGAGTTTTCGCAATGTGCAATGGTTCGAAGAGGAGACCAACTCAAGCTAGTTTTAATACGGGGAATGAGTATCAGAAACAAGATGGAAACTTCCATATACTGCTTGAATTAGCTGCATCCAACGATCTGATTGAATTCAAGCGAGCAATTGAAGAAGATGGACTTGATGTGGAAGAGGCAGGTATGTGGTATGGAAGGAGAATTGGCTCAAAAGGGATGACTCTTGAAGAGAGGACACCCTTAATGGTTGCTGCCTTGTTTGGAAGCAAGGACGTGTTAAAGTATATCCTGGGAACAGGCCTTGTTGATGTTAACAAGGGTTGTGGTTCTGATGGGATCACGGCTCTACACTGTGCTGCTGCTGGTGGATCTTCTTCTTCTCTTGAAGTTGTCAAGCTCTTGCTTGATGCCTCCGCTGATCTTAATTCTGTTGATGCTAATGGAAACCATCCTAGCGACGTGATCCATCTTGCCGGTCCTGGTTTAAATACTAGGAGAAGAACAATGGAGATCATGCTAAAGGGTGGTAGTAGCAGTGACGAAGCTTATTTGCCCGATAAGATTGAGACTGAGATACAGGAACAACTGGAAATCTCAACGCCGAGGTCATCGAAAGATGGGGCTGAGAAGAAAGAATATCCAGTTGATCTCACTCTTCCGGATATCAAGAATGGGATATATGGAACTGATGAATTTCGAATGTACACATTTAAGATCAAGCCTTGCTCAAGGGCTTATTCTCATGATTGGACAGAATGCCCATTTGTTCATCCTGGCGAGAATGCAAGGCGCCGTGATCCTAGGAAGTATCACTATAGCTGTGTTCCTTGCCCTGAGTTTCGAAAGGGTTCATGCAGGCAGGGTGATGCTTGTGAATATGCACATGGTATTTTTGAGTGTTGGCTTCACCCTGCTCAGTATCGAACACGCCTTTGCAAAGATGAGGCTAGCTGCAATAGGAGAGTTTGTTTCTTTGCACACAAACTTGAAGAGCTTCGTCCCTTGTATGCATCAACAGGGTCTGTTGTGCCTTCTCCTAGATCTTACTCAGCCAGTGGATCGGCTCTGGACATTGGTTCTCTTAGCCCGCTAGGCCTTGGTTATCCATCAGTGTTGATCCCACCATCCTCGACACCACCCATGACCTCCTCTGGACCCTCTTCTCCACTGGGGGGATGGCAAAATCAGCCGAGTACTCTACCCCCTACCTTGCAGCTCTCTGGCAGCAGGTTGAAATCTACGCTGAGTGCAAGAGATATGGAATTAGATATGGAATTTCTTGAGCGTGAAAGTCTTCGTCACCGGCAGCAACAGTTCTTGGATGAGGTATCTGGTCTTGCCTCACCATCCAGCTGGAGTAATGGTTTCTCCACTGCAGCGTTTAGTAGCTCCTCTGTCGATCAAACTGGGGAATTGAATAGACTTGGAGGAGTAAAGCCTACTAACCTTGAAGATATTTTTGGGTCTGCTGATCCAGCAATTTTACCTCAATTGCAGGGGCTTTCACTTGATACTTTGTCACCTCAATTGCAATCCCCGAAAGGGATTCCAATACGACACAACTTAAACCAGCAGCTCCGATCCAGTTATCCCACATGCTTTTCATCATCTCCTGTGAGGACGTCCCCATCCTCTGGGTTTGATCAATCTGGAGTAACAGCAGCGGCAGCTTTGAGTTCAAGATCTGCTGCTTTCTTAAAGCAACGAAGTCAGAGCTTCATTGAGCGAAGTGCTGTTTATCGTCATACTGGATTGTCTTCTCCGGTTTCTTCAGCTGCCATATTACCTTCTAGCGTTACAGGTTGGGGTTCTCCAGATGGCAAGGTGGACTGGGGAATCCAGGGAGAAGAGCTTCATAAGCTACGGAAATCTGCATCTTTTGGCATTCGAAGCAATGGCAACACCGAAGCAACAACTCCAGTCCCTACAAATGCTGATGAGCCAGATGTCTCTTGGGTTCATTCCCTGGTGAAGGATACATCACCGATGAAATCTATGCCACTAGGTTCTGAGGAGTCCCAAAAGGAGCAATGCCATCTTAATTCTGCAGGACTGGATATACTCCCCTCTTGGGTGGAGCCAATGTACAGTGACCAGGAGCAGCTGGTGGCATAAATGCAATACAAGACACTATTTAATTCCTAATTCAAGTTTAATTAGTTCTTTTTGGCCATCTGTTAAAACTTTGTTGATTCTAATCATATTTATAAGCCTGAGTTGAAGACAAGAAGGAAAAAAAACTGTGTTGGTGATAATATGATAGTTGGGAAGAAGGAAAGGTTTCTGAAATCGTAACAGGGAATTCTTTTTCTGCTTAAGTGGAGTCAATATTCTCAAGCAGATAGATGCAAAGACGCATCCTTTACTGATGAGTCGGAGTGTCTTGTTTGCAGAAATTGTCTAATTTAATTTCCTTTGATCTATCTTTTACTGCAAAATTTTAGGTTGTGAGCTTATGTGCTTTCATCTCTAAGAAATTGTATTGCTTCAACTACTACTGAATAAAGCATTTATGATTTTATTAGGGGTGGGTTTCAAGGTTATTCCGCTCATGCCTATTCCTTTGGTTTTGTTGGTTGTAGTTCATGGTACTTCCATGTCCTTGGGTTAATCTAAGTACTTGAGGTCTTAACGTGAAGAGACTCCAAATGGTTATCCATCGAGAAGCATCGGACTTGTCTCCTGGCATCCTGAGTAACAGAAACGATAGTGATTGGTGGCATTTCAAACTGTAAATCAAACACGTGGTTTTTGAAGTGTGACTCCGTTTTATTCAGTCATTTTTTCTCTTGTCAAGTTTGTCCACAGATTAACTCTTTGTATTACATGCACAAAAGCAAAACTCTATTGGTTGAAAATCCAAAGTGGGATGATTGTTGAGCACTGAGGAAACGGCAATCCTGCCCTTCTGCCATATAAGGACACGATCACAGCACCAGTGGATAGAAAAAGAAGGATGAAAATTGAAAAGCCTTGGTGATTTGTTTGTTGGGGAGAGCGAAAAGATGAGTCTTTTATCATCTCTTTGCTACCAACCGAAAGCATATAAAAACATGTGTAGTTGTTGCTGGCATTCCCCAAACTGTGTGTAAAGCCTGTATATTATACGAGACTCATTAATAATTATGGTTTTAATCATATTTGGTGCTAAATTTTGATTGGTCAGTTTGGTTAAGTGAGATGATTAAGTAAAATAAGTTTTTGTTTTAAACTTTACGTTTTATGAGAACAGTTCAAAGATCCTTATTTCATTTGAAATTCGTCATTTCTCACTTCCACACTTTTCTTTACGTTTTCACCATTACTAGACAAAATTATTGAGGGAAAGAGGAGAGAAATCAACTTTATCTACATTCAATTACTTTGAAGGATTTATCCCAATTAAGATTAAACTCATGAATCAAGGTATGTAATTCTTATTTTATATTTTTGGTGAAAAATATAGAATTTTAAAATCTGGATTAAGGTTTATTGTGATTACGTTTATAGAGTAAATTATGCCTACACGTGGTGTTAGAGGTTAGTTCTAAATTCTATGATTTATCCATTCAATGTATGTTTAATTCGTATTATTTCTGCGTAATTGCTTGTTGAATTTACTAGGTTATTAAAAAACAAGTTTTCCGTATCTCATGCTTATAGTGTTCGAATAGAACTCAAGTTTTCACTTGCAAGATTAGAAACTATAAAGGTGCAAATGTTACGAGTAAACGAAAAAGTAAATGGAGATCAAAAAGGTTCATATGTTTGAAACTATGGTTGTTTTTCTCGATTTTCATGTTGTGTGTTAGACCCCTAAGTCTAGACTGTGGGATTGTGCGAATGTTGGCGAGCCTTGGCCAATGCTTGGCATGCAAGTCGACACGAGGCAGGCGTGTTGACGAGGAAACAATGTAAAGTCTTGCGAGCAAAACTCAAGGAACTTGCGAAGTAGGCGAGGAATGCGAGAAGTATTGACGAAGATCTTAAGAGTAGGTGAGATTCGATACGCATGGGCATGTGTAGGCATGCATTGGTAGAAATCTTTGACGAGACACGAGATTCGGATGCGAGGTCGTGCAGAATTGGAGAACTAAGTCACGTGAGACCCGAGAGTGCGCAAAGACATGCGAACGCGACAAGGCGCATAAGCACTTAACTTTGGCGCATAAATGTCAATTTTACCCTATTGGTAAAGTCATCGATTAAAGCTCTTTGTATGCTAAGGTAATTTGTTTAATGTTTTAGATTTTCAGTGTCTATATGTCGCACATCATGATTGCATCATCAAGGGTTTTTATCTGAATAACCATTAATTTTAGGATTATGATCATATTTTGGTATTGGATATATTATTATTAGTATTGTTGTTGTTGTTGTTGTTAAAGTAAATCATTTGTTAATATAGAAATCTGATATGATATGTAAACTACACAAGAAGAGAGGTTGAATTGTGTAATCTTTTCGAAAATATTAATCTTTTGAGACTTCTTGAATTTTTTTACAAAATTTAAATGATCATTAAAACACTTTGCTAAAGTTGATAAGCATGCAATTGCAAGTAATATTATCTACTCATCTAACACAAGAAAATTAAAGATAAGGGTTAGACAATAGACACTGCGATTTTATATTGGTTCACCCTAATCCTTGGGTTATGTCCAGTCCTCCAAATTTTTCTGAGATTTTACCATACTCTTTCAACTTTACAAGTATTTTTTCACACGTAGAGCCTCTTCAGGTCTCTTTCACAAAGTATTCTTTATGAGCTGTATTGGCCTCTCCAGGCTCTAGCCTTCCTTTCTCTCTCTAAGAAAAGTATTTTTGAGCTTTCACGTTACAGATGTGTTTGCTCACTTCTTTTTCACTTTGAATGCAAAACTTTTGTTAATATCAAAACGTTTAAGAGTAATTCTCTATCTGCTTCTATATGTAGTTTTCAACTAGAACTAATATTTATAGCCTAAGTCTCTAACTGTCTTCTTAATAACTACTTCTTAAATCTTTTAGAATCAGTTATTAGTTGAGTCCTGTAACTAACTCCAACTAATTATTTGACTGACATTCTTGAATATCTTCCTTTTATATTGTTTGGAATAATGTTTCTTCTATTACTTCATTTCGTATGTTATTCCGCTTCGTCTTATGTTGCGCTTTCGTCTTATGTTGCCACGATTAGTCTTATGTTACACTTTGTCTTATGCTTCGACTTCGTCTTATGGTTCGTCTTATGTTGCGCTTCGTCTTATGCTTCGTATTATGTTCCTTAAGTGTTACTTACATTTATCTGCACACTTAACAAACTCATCAAAACAATTCATACATTTCTAAAATGATTATTATTTTATTGTCATCAAAATTAATAGAAATGAAGTCCTCTTGACTTAACAGAAAACATATAATCCGAACAGCCTACTTCAAATGGGCCCAAGCCCCTAGTACATCCAAGCATGTAATCCAAAATCCTACTCCAAATGTACCCAATTTGCAAATACAGTCAATTTGAGGTTAGCTGTAGGTATCCCTAGTACATCTGAAGGAGACAATAACCACAACTATACATCATGTTCAAAAACAATTGATACTATATAAGTCAAACCAATCAAAGTATAAGAAGTGGAATTGCTGGATATACTCTGTTCACAACCGTTCTACCATGACCGCAACAGAGGCACCTAAAGTCCAATGGAGTAGGCCCTAATCAGATATGGCACCCAAATAGCTTACATCCAATGCACCAGGACCCCAATACATCCATTTATAAACATGTAGTCCAAAAACCTACAGCAAAGTACCCAATGCCTCATACAACCAATAGAGGTTAGCTATAGTTCTACGCATGACCATAGCAACACAAGTCAGTCCAAAACCTGGAACAAAAGTACTCATCCTACAGGTACATCGTAACCCTAATACAGTCTGTAGAAGCAAAGGAGATCCCTTAGTACCCCTTTGATGTAACAGCTACCATACAACATATCCCAGAAGATAAGTGAATCCGAAGTGGTATGAAGCCAAAGGTGGACATGAGCACATCATATTCCCAATATAGCCGATATAAACGAGCATACATCAAAAGAACCTCATTTCCCCCAACAACCAAATGGAGTTGGGAAAAAAGGAATGAACAACTAGAAAAAAAAGTAGAATGATATCTCTCATTACCCCAATACACCTGAATGAAGGCTATGGCCTCTATTCCACAAATTACCAAGTTCCCCAATACAGTTGTAGACAAAAGCTTTAGACAAGAAAACTTAAAGCATCAACCTACATACAACGTATTCCCTAGGAACACCAGTAAAAGCAAGATTACAACCCCATTGCCCTAATACAACCAAAGGAAGCCGAGGAGCATAGGCCAAAAGCTATCACCAAATGTGGTAGCTCTCCTTCAAACAGTAGGTACCATGTACAACATACCTCCCAAGACACCCAGCAGGAGGTTGGAAGCGAAGTGACATCAAGAGCTTGAGTGTAGCGGAGAGATAATATGCAGTTTAGCACCCCCTACCATGCAACAACCTCTACCTGAAAGGAGGCTGGAGCCTCAATGCCTCGAGTAGAACATATCTCGTGTCGCCACAAAATAGGCTATGAGCCAAAGACAACATATATGCTCAAGAGTCGTTAGGCATGCCCCCAATCCACCCAAGAGATGGCTAAGATCACAAGGCCTTGTTCAATCCAAAAGCACTACAAATTAAACCAAAGCAACCCTTAATAAACTATAAGTACAAACTAGCAATATCCCCTCGTACATTTGGAGTGTCAAAAGGTAATGAAATCCATGGGATACAATCAATATAAAACTCTATAGACCACTATCTGTATTCTGATGACTACATCAAGGCTACTAACAGAAGCAGACTCAAGTTGAACGAGATTTTTGGTCTTCCAAATCAGGTATATAGTACATAGGAGGCCAAGTCTAATAGATTTGCTTTGTATTCTTGCTCCATTATAGTATTTTCAGATCTATTTAATTGCTCTATGTAATGAAGACATTGTATTGGTCAATCCTAACCATGCTCTGATAGCACGCCAGATTCCACCACTAAAAGAACACTTGACGAACAAATGATCAACAGTTTCTGGTGCAACATTACACAAGGCACATGTTCATTCAATCTCCAAAAAGTGTAAGTTATCTTTGGTGGGTAGCCAATTCTGGAGACTAAGCCAAGCAATGAATGAAAATTTAAGGTGGATATATTGCTTCCAAATAAAGGCCATCCAGGGTCTCTGTGTATGTTTGGTTCGAATTAGTTCATAGATTTTCTATGAGGAGGGCACAACATTCACACATAACTTCTGCATTCCGTGGATTACTACATTTCGCCCTCCTAATTTATCTATCATTTCATCTCGAATCCAAGCCAATTTTTTCAAGAAAGGCAAATCACAAGTATAGGGAATCCAATCCTAAATTATGGTACCCCTTAAGTATTCTTCATGTATCGACCTGACCCATAGGGAATCTTCCTTTACATGTATGTTCCATAAAACTTTTACAAGCAGTGCATTATTCCAAGTCTTGCGGTTTTTTAATCCCAGCCCTCCTTCACCTTTTGGAGTACATAAAGTATCCCAGACCACTCTAAAGTGCCTTCCACCCTATAAGAACAGTCTGCAAAGAGAGGTTATCCTATCCAAGATTAAAACAAGGATAGGAAATGCTTGTAACCAAAAAGAGAGCACTCTTTGGATAACAGAATTGATGTGCTCAATTCTGCCTACAAATGTCAGTGTTTGACCCTTCCAAGAGTGGAGGTAAGACTCAATCGAAGCAATTAACACTGAGAACTTAGCCACCAAGACTTTCATTGATACCAATGGGACTCTCAAATAACAAACAAGAAACTCGCCAAGAGAGTAGCCCACCATTTGTTGTAAGTGTTCCCTTTTATGTCCATCCACTCCGGTTAAGTAAATATTAGACTTTTGCACACTTACTTTGAGGCTAATAACCTTACCCAACTCATGCAACACGTCGCTTAATATGCCAATGGAGGAACTATCCCCTCTTGAGAAAAGCATAATGTCATCAGCAAAAGCAAAGTGGGTTATACCAAGCTCCTTGCACTTCGGATGGAAGTGGAAGTGAGGGGTACTGGTTCAGATGCGAAGCAGCCTTGAGAAATATTCCAACCCGAGCAAGAATATAGTAGGGGACATTGAGTCCCTCTTTCTTAATCCTCTTCAACCATGAAACATACCATGCATGGGGCCACTAATGGAAATTGAATAGGAGGTAGTCTACACACATTCCATAACCCAACCAATGAATTGTGAAGGAAATCCCAAACTTCTCATCACGTCCTCAAGAAAACCCCATTCATATCATAAGCTTTGGTAATATCTACTTTGACCATGCATCTAGGTGATATTCTTTTCCTTGTGTACCCCTTTACTAGTTCCTGAGCAAGGAACACATTATCCATCATGTTCCTTCTAGGTATAAAGGCGGCCTGTGCTAGATCGAATAAGTTCTAAATCACCTTAGTCATTTGCTCATTCAGAACTTTAGTAATCACCTTATAAAGCACATTCAAGTAGACAATAGGTCTGAAGTCAGTGACTTTAAGATCATTCTGCTTCTTCAAAATTAGGGTCAGAATGCAGTGATTGAGTTATTTCAGTAGGTGTCCAGTGGCAAAGAAATCCTACACAACAACAATAATAGTCGGTCCCACTCTATCCCACTGTTGTTTGAAAAATGCAAAAGTATAGCCATCTGGGCCAAGGCCTTTTTCATCACCCATGTCAAACATAGCCTTCTTTATCTCCATCTCACTGATGGGGCAACCAAAACTTCCCTTGATTATGCATCTAGAATCGGTCCACTACTAGCTTGTCCGAAGGTGAAGAAGAACTAAGAAGATTCTGGTAAAAGTTCAAGCAATAATTAACTACTCCCATTGAGGTAGTTGAAGTACCATCTTCCCTCATGAGAAACGTGATTGTATTCTACTTTGCCCTTTTTCTCACCATTGTATGAAAGTATTTACTACTCTCGTCTGCCTCAATAAGATGTGTACATTTTGCCTTCTATTGATAGAAGAGTTGTTCTGCTTCAATTAAAAAAATAGTCGACTTCCTATTGTCCTTCTCTTTTTTACTCAAGGCAGTATCTTCTAGTCGAGAAAGGGAGGCCTTATAGGCAAATTGGACAATAGAAGGATTGTTCTGTTTCAATTAAAAAAATAGTCGACTTCCTGTTGTCCTTCACTTTTTAACTCAAGGCAGTATCTTCTAGTCGAGAAAGGGAGGCCTTATAGGCAAATTGGAAAGCCTCCTGGGCTCACTTAGCCTTAACCAAAATATTCCCATAAACCTTTCAAGGACTTTAAATCATACTTTAACACTTTTAGTTTTCGGCACAGATTAAATTGTGCTGAATGCTCCACTACTCACTCCCATCAATTGTCTATAGCCTCCTGTATCTGGGATGCTTCAACCACATGTTAAAGAACTTGAAGAGCCTCTTGCCTATGCTATCTATTCGGTTGAAATACATAAACACAGGGCAATGATCAAATTCAGCCCTCATTTTCAAAAAGTGGGCAAGACAGTTGACTCCAAGGTTGTTCCAGGCTTGGTTGAGTAATATTCGATCCAATTTGGCCCATAATTGTTTTTTATTACAAGTATAGAATTCCCCCTGGCTAGGGGCACCTCTAATCCCATAGTCATTCTAAAGTCCAGTAGGTCCTTAAGCAAGTATGCAGATGGGGGCTAGCAACCGATCCTCTCCCTTGCATCACAAACACAATTGAAATCACCATAATAAGCTAAGGTTTCTTGGTATCCATATTCAAGGTCCAAAGTGTCTGTCAAGGTTCCCGTCTTCTTGTAACCGTATATAGCCATATACAAAGGAAATTGTAAAAATTAACTACGTGATTCTGCACTGTACTTTAACATGTAGAAATTGAACCCCTGGCGCCAAAATTTGACACTATTAAAATTTAGGATGCCAAAAAACACACATTTGGCCCCCATCAATGACTCCAAAATTATGGAAACATACCCAGTCACCAAATCTGTTCCTCATCATCTTATCCAAGCTATCAACTGTTAACTTAGTTTCCAATAGACAAGCA
>JANITW010000008.1:36453903-36476998 GCA_027564335.1 Erythroxylum williamsii
TGAAGAAGACAACATGAAGGAAGTAGAAATTGAAAGATGAGAGGTTCAACGTGGGTGGTGATTTGGAGAATAAAAATTAAGAAGAAGAGGAGAAGAGAAGCCACGAAGGGGAAGATGAAGAGAGCCAAAAACAAGACCCTAAGCTTCTTTTAACTTAAAGCATCGTGGGAGACAAAACCAAAAAAAGTGGGGTCTTTAAAATTTAAGGATTAGTGGACTTAAGGCATTGTTTGGCACGTGACACATGTCACTTGCCACATGTCCAATTCTGATAACTTTAATCTAATTTCTATTCTAATTGTCTCCCAATTTTCATTAACACTTGTCAATAAATCCTAAAGTCATTTATAAAAAATTTCCATTATCATTTGACAGTAAATTCTACTACCATTTATCAATTGTTTTGCCAATTGGTATTTTTCCTAGTCCAGGAATTATTCCAATTCTTTTTAGAAAATTTCCTCAAAAACTCCAAAGATTCTAAATCAAGAATTCTAATCTCCAAATCAAATTTCCAATATAATCTAACCACAATTTCCAATAAAATCACATTTACAAACAATTATACAATTTCCAATAAAATCACATTTACAAACAATTATACCCGAAAATGTCAATGAATGCATGTACAGTCATTTTGATGTATGTAAAAATTTACTATTCACATGTATGTGCATATTGTGAAATGCATGAGCATGAAAAGTGTTTCCTAATTTTTTCGTAATCTCTCACATTTACAATTTTAGCCTTAATATAGATAACGGGATGTTACAATAGCAATTTGAAATATATTAATCACCTATAAATAAAAGACCCAATAATAATTAATAGCTTTTTATAGGGATACTTGCAGCATTACGTAAGTCAAAAAGATTAGCTTACTTAATGTTGCCCTAATTTTATAAACATATTTAGTAACTCATAAAAGTCCTTTTAAAGTTGCGTTTGGATATAAATTTCTCAGTCCCTTTGAGATTGTCTAACAGAAGTTAGATCACAAGTATCATGTTGCCCATCAATTTACAAAGAAAAAGTAAGAATTACTTAATGAAGTGATGAATAGTCTTTGAAAGGTCTCAAAGAGAATGAAGAAGTATGCTACCCAAAAGAAAAAGCCTTTGAAATTCAATGTTTGGGAAAATTTTCTATTAAAACTCACCCTACAAATTTGAAAAAAGGAATAATGCCAAAGTATGATGATCCATTTAAAATAATGAGTAAGGTTAACAGTGCAACTTATAGTTTAAAATTTTGTGAAAGGTTAAAAAAACATCTTAACTCTTCATATTATTTTTCTAAAACCATTCCTAACAAGAAGTAAAGTGAAGAGAGGTTCATTTATTATAAGAAGCAGTTTGATAAGCAAGTAAAAATGGTCCTTGATCACCAAAAAATGGAGCAAAGTAAGAATATTAGAAGATTGAACTCTTAATCTAATGAAAAAACAAACTTATTATCAAACAACTTAGGAGAAAGAAACATTACATTTCAAAGATCTAATTAATGGCATCCTGTTTTATATTCTAATTAGGGTATTGACTTCATCTAATGAGAGTGGTTTGTTAATCTCTTGACACAAAGGAGCCTTATGTACTAGAAATTGGTGACCCTTAATCAAGAACTAGTAAGATAATGACACAAGGGAAGTATGTCCATGAAACACAACAACACATCAAGTGAATTAAAGTCTTAGTTGATTATATTAGACCATTGGTGTGTTAATTAGTTTGACTATAAACATATGATATTATTTATAGGCATGTTTAGATAGACCAAACCTTAAGGATACTTAAAAGTAAAAGCATAGGTTGACGGACTAGACCATGATCATGTATAATTAGACTATGTACAAGTTGATTTAGACTTTGCTCACCATCAACTTTAGAAAAAGATTTAATGACATGATAAGTTAGTGATATTAGACAATGAAAAAGGTAAGCAAAGCATCGGTAAGAATATGAAGCATATTTTATTCTTGTACGTAAAGACCTAAGTAATTTGGGTTATCAACCATATATTAAATTAGTAGAGTTATTAAATTATAAGCTTAGCCACTAAGTCTTATATTGCATGTAAATAGTTCATTTGAAGAAGACTTTGAATCCTGAGATACAGAAGTTAATTGTTTCCTTATAACTATTGTGAGAATTTTTATAAAGTTTAATATTTTATTGTATCATTAATGCATATTTTCTTTTTTGCTGCCTATTGTTCTTTGCAAACATATTGTTTCTTTAATCTTGTATGAAGCAGTTTAAATATAAGGGTTCGATAAAACTGAATAGAGTATACAAAAATTCAATTGACGTGCGGATACTTGCTGCCAAATCAATGCGATTTTGGTACTATAAAAAGTGTTTGTAACATTCAGCATAAAGGCTTTTAGCTTAATTTCCTCGTAACCAATGCCTGAGTTTAACTTCATTTAAAAAGATTTTGGAGATCGTTGCAGAATTTAGAATGCCACCTAATATCATTGGTTGAATATTATATAGATTATAGTCTTTCTAATATATACCATATAATTAGTATATAAGGATTACCTAGTCTAACATAGAATAGGTTTCTGCTTCTCACTTTCCTGCATTATATTATTTATTTATCATGGAAAAATTTAGTTACATTTATTAAATAATTGGATTATGTTCTTACTGTTTGCGTGAAGGGATATAATGATCAGCCATAAAAATGTTCTATTAACATACTTGAAGAACATACTGAGACTATTATGCTACTCTACGGTAATCTCATCTCCTTGCTGTTGGCAAATATATAGACCAATGATTTTGGAGCAAGCTATATTTCTCAATTGGAAAACGATGGAAAGATTTTTTAATCATCAATATCTGTTCCAATCCACATTCTGAGAGAGAATCAGTTGGACTTGCTTTTGAAAAATTCGTACAGTTGAGAGTCAGTCTGATAGTAGACAACATCTCCAGTGTCGCTCACATAATGGTCTTCTCTAATGCTCCTCAGTAGATTCCTGAACAAGTGAAAAGGGAAAGGCCCTGATTTTTTAGGCTCGCGGTAATACTTTCCGAGGACTGGCTTGGCTGCCTTCGTCTGTGAAGCAAATAACAAAAAGAAACATGAATATAGGTTATTAGTCAATAAGTTAATGATAACCTGGAATGGTTATTTTAGTGGCAAGAGATCTTACAGCTTCTACTAAATGGTAGTGTGGGATTTGGGGGAAGAGGTGATGTATAACATGCGTGCCAATGTCGTGGTGGATGTTGTTAATCCATCCATAATCTCTATCTACCGTTGTTAATCCTCCTCTCAGGTAACTCCACTCCTGCCATATGCATAATTATAATTGTGTTGATTCAGGAATCCAAACATCTAGAAAGGCGTACACATATTTGTTGCAAATTAGTGGTAGTACCTTGCCACGGTACCATGGAAGTCTCTGTCCGTAGCCATGGTGGTGCAAGTATGTTACTATGTCTATCCACGTCACAAAAACCTGCCATGGTCATTAATCATGAACCTTATAAAGAGTCGGTTGCCCATTTCTGTTTTTCACGCGACCATGAACTCTAGTTTGCGTGCTCTAATTAGCCAGAAAAAAGTTCAATAACTTGAGATAAAGGAAATCTAATGAGAAAAGGAACTCACCAAGTATGGAATTCCATACAGCCTAAGCACTTGTGCAGGACCAACAACAAATGAAGAGTAGACCAGTAGAAGAAGGGTTATAGTCCAAAATGCAGTTGAAATTAACACGGATTTTCTCTCATTTGGAGCAAACAGGTCGCTGTAAGGACTGAAGTGCGAACCTTTTTTGCCTGGACTTCTCGTCCACTGTATTCCATCCCAGTCAAGCCGAAGGTTAGACAATTCCAAAGAAACATTTTCACGAAATTAGTCGGTTCCTGTGGAGACTTTGTTCAAATATGAACCTCTACATAATTATTTAATCATTCCAAATCTTACCAAATATACGGGGTACGCGAACATCGGAAAAGGTACTGTAAATCTCATAATCCGAGTGCTTAAATTTAAGCTCTTGTAGATCTTCTCAGGCAACTGAAAGGAGCACAGAAAGGGAAATGAACACTTATGCGTAGAGAACTATTAAGGGTATCTTATAAAAACAGAGCATAGCGTCCAATATTTGAGAATAGAATGTTCATTTGGAATAAGATTCGAGAATAGAAGTCTTACAGGAACCCAAGATTCATCATTCTCAACATTTCCATGATGTTGATGGTGAGTCCTGTGGCTGATTCTCCTATAAGTTATTCACATTTCAAGTTAAAAACTATTTAGAATGAATGAGGTTTTCAAGGAGAATTAACAAAGAGGACATCATAAGGAAGCTAAAAATTGCTCACCATCCATGGTAAGGTACAAGAATTGAGGAATGCAGGATATGGCCTACCACATTATTAAGCAGGGGACTGTCAGAAAAGCTTCCATGTCCACTGCAGAATAAAAATTACAAATGAACCTCTTGATTTCATTGAGAGGCAAAATGTGGAATTCCATGAAGAGACCAAGTGAACATAGATAATTACCAATCATGGCCAAGAACAAAGATTGCCCAGAACATGGTTCCCTGAAGAACCCAGTAGAGTATCCAACAAACCCAATGATTAAAGTAAACTGCAGCTGTCCCCAAGCAAAAAATGACAAGAACATCCCTGAATACATAGCTGAGTGACCTCCACGGATCCTTAACCCAGCAATGCTTGGGAATGGCGGCTCTGATATCACCAATCTTAAACGGAGGAGGTGCACTTGGATCAAAAACACCTGCACCATCAATCACGTGGCCACCATCGATGCCATCGTCCTTTCTAATTCCTTCAACACCCAATTCTTTCATTGGATATGTGGCTTGTCACCAAGATACGAAAGTGGATTTTATAAGTACAGAACTCCCTCAACAAAACTAAATCAAAGAACTTCCATGTATGTGAATGTAATTGGCCATGGGTTCGATCGTTTATATGGTGTGCTGACGTTACTCATTTTCTTTCAGTACTCTTAAACGGTATCGCATCTAAGCCAAGTCTTGTTTGGATGGGCGCCTCAAATCCTGTCCCAACTTATCTTAACTATTTATTTATACAAGTCTCACATAAATAAATGATTGAGACGAGTTGAGACAAGATTGATACAGAATTAATGGGTTAGAGGATCACATCCTGGAATTAAGAAAGAACAGATCTTCTCAACATTTTATTATGTACCTATTCAGTGCCCCTTTGATGTCAACCACCTTTGATCTCAACCATCTAAATTGAGAAGCATCTTTCTTTTCGGGTAGTTTGAGGCTAATTTAAAAGTTTATTTTCCTACTTATTCTGCCAAAAAAAGTAATTAAATGAAATTGGAATGACCTAATCGCAACAAAGTTCGCAGTGAATTTTATCATATTCTTTATTCCCAAACCTATGTTTATTCCCAAAGAATTTTATCATATTTTTATGCGTTAGAATTTTATCATATTCTAACGCAATAACTATGTTTGATTTTAAATTTATATTTCAATTGAATTTCATAATCGATTTTTGGGACATATTAAAATATTATTTTACTATATATTAGATATGAATTAATTATAATATTTTAATATATTATATTGCATGTAAATAGCTCATTTACCTCTTATAATCCATTATTTAAGTTATCTATCTTTTGAATTGATAACTTAAATAAAGAGTGAAGACGAAACAATAAATCGAAGTTATGAGATAGTATAACTTAACAAGTTTCGAATCAAGGAAGGTTAATTGGAATGGAATAATGTTTGGGTTGTCATGGCCATAAGAGGGCCGGTAATGTTATGAACAAATAGAGGACGGCTAGAATGTTTGAAATGTGCAAATGCTCTGTACGATCCCCAAAGTGCTGCTTAAAGATCAGCATATTACTGTACAATGAAGAAAATGCCCTGCAAAAGCTGAACAAAAGATGCCCAACAAGACACCTTTTGTGTTTAACATCTCAAGTGTGAACTCTGCAACTTAACTGCTCGCGTAAGAAGAACCTTAGTTAAAGTAAAATCCATGCACGTTTCAGCGAGCGTGCGGCCATTTGGCCTTTTCTTAATGTACTTTTAGTGACAAAGCCAAACCGATGGGCATGCGCATCATCTCCTTAATTATATTTCATGCGATAGATAAAAAATCAAAGTACAAACAATCTCATGTGTGTAATAGGGTTTGTAAATTTTAATGGCTATCGAATCTTGTGTACGCTACCTATAAACTATTGTGGTGGTGGTGGTGGTGGTGTACGGCTGTTGTAGGTTTTAAATGAATCCGCCAGGCACGCATGACATTGGATAAGGGTAAGGGGAATGGCAAGAAAGGTATATATACATTGGGGGTTTATTTTTTACGAAGAACAAAATACGATTATTCTTGTCGTTCCTGAAAAACAAAGGAATCAAAATAGAGTTCACTAAAATGAGGTAAAATATGATCTAACTCACTGTTGACACTTACAAAAATAAAATGAAACAAGTCTTTTTGGTTTTCTTTTTTTTCTTTATATATTTTTTATTTAGTTTTTTTAGTTATTCTCACAATAACTATTTATATATTGTTGATTTTTATGATTCTTTTTAATTAGGACCTATAAAATGTTATGAATGCTCCGGCACTAAATATTTACTTATTGGACTGTTATCTTAGGTTACAAGTATGGATGGAAAATGGCCAAGTTAAAAGTGGCTGGACTTCTTTAATAGGCTGCTTGAGTTTAAGTTACCCATTTCAAACTTATTTAAATTATCTTTAAAAATATTTTTTTTGGTTTAATTTCTTAATATAATATTATTTTGCTATTAAAATTTTTAAATTTTAGGCCAATTATAATCAATTTCAACTAAAATTGTCCAACCCTAATTATAAAAACAAAACATTGAAGAATTTAAAGTGATTAGTAACTTGTCTAAATAACTAGTGGCAAATGAAGGAAAAGAGAAACACCCTTGAGTTGGAGAACTAACTAGGACACGACACATCAATCTTCTCTCTATCATTATTATGAAAGGTGAAACAAATGTCTCCCAACAAGTAAAGAGCTCAAAGTCATTGCCGTAATTGTATTCCATTGGCGTGATGATAGAGTCTCATATGCCGTAATTGTATTCCATTGGCGTGATGATATAGTCCCATATGCCTATCTACGCCTAGCTAGAATAAAGTGCTACCTATTAAACTAAGTAAAATGGTTTTACTTGAATTATTTGGAGTTGGTAAAGGAAAATCATGATGTAATCTCTTTATGTGCACAGTATAAAAGGAAACATTTAACAACATGAAACCTTGTCGTGTTAGAAAAGAGGATTTGGTGTATATTTTATGATAGAGAGACTTTGTGGGTTAAATGGGTGCACATGATCATTTTGAGAAGAAAATTTTTTTGAAATGCACAATCTATCAATAATAGTTCTTAGAATTGGAGAAAAATCTTATATATGAGGGATAAATTAAGGAACTAATTTATATTTAAGATAGATAAAGGACATTTCACACACTTATGGTAGGATCCCTGGCATTCGAGGGGAACCCTGAAGAAGCTTCCTTCACCGAGAGAGATAAATAGGTCGGATCTACCTATGACAACAAAATTTTCTAAAATTATTATAAATAATGAGTAGAGATGGCAGGATTTTCCTATAGAGGTCATTGGTAATCTTGAACCTATTCAATACCAACTAAATAGTTCCACATCGGATTATTTGGAATGGTTACCTAGCCCTTCAAAAAAGTACACCAATGGATCGACTTATAAATTCTTGAGACATACAATCAAGTAAGTATCTTGGCATAATCTGGTTGGTTCAAAAACAACAGCCTTAGGTGTTTATTCATTCTTTGGTTGGTTGTCCTTAAAAAATTACAAACAAGCGATAAACTTCTTTTTCTCTATACTCCTAACAATTGTTCTCTTTGTATATTGGACCTTGAATCCAATGATCATTTGTTTTTTGAATGCCCATTGTTTAAAGCAGTATGGGAAAGTTGCCTCAATTACTTCCAAATCATCATCCCAACCCAAAAAGCCTTCAATCTATCCTTAATTGGTTTCACCACACAACCTCATACAATAACCTTTTCCCTATTCTATTGTCCACGACTGTATACAACATTTGGTCCAAAAGGAACTCAAGAATCTTTAAGAATGTAGTCATGGATGTGGAGAGCTTACAATCCAGAGTAATTTTCCATGTTCTGGAGCATCTCAGCCCGAACACATTGGGAAGGTAATTTATGAACATTTTGTACAACATATGTACTCCTCGGATGGACAGATATTAGATGGAAACAACAGGCTATTCTAATGCATTTAAGGAAGCAGAGAGCTTTGACAGGCAATGGTTTGGGTGGAGTTGCTATGCTTGCAACAGAAACATCATACTCAGAGAATCATTTCCTATGGAAGCACCTTCCAAAATGGCAGAGATTATGGAGGCAAACTCGACAGTTGTATATTGAACTATTAGTTCACTCGTTTTATTAAAATTAATTACAATTTGGTTTTTGAATGTATATATGTGTGTTGAAATGTTGCGTTTACTGGATTGCTTGTGACTAATTGTATGCAAATGAGGAGAAGGGCTACATTTTTAAGTGTCAAGGTAGGAAATAAAGGAGGAGTATTGGTGGTAGTTCCGTTTCTCTTAATCTAGGTTGTTATTACACTACCTTATGTCTTTTGAGTGATGAGAGATTACCTACAAATAGTCTCTTGTGATGTATATAACCATTTTATTTTTATAAAGTTATTGATTTACCAAAAAAAATTTATCATCATATCTCAATACTATGTTTACTAAATTTATATAGTATACATGACTAAAAACAATTATAGCAAAGTATAAGTATAAATACATATTTTGTTAAGAGATCGGATTATATTTTCTTATAGCTCACCTTAAAATAGATTTACAAATATGTTGTTGAAAACTCCTATAATTGTACAAGTTTGTGATTTCTAATAATATTCACACGTACAAATTCAAATGATTCTATAAATTGTGTAGAAAAGGGCATGTTAAGAATGTTAAATATATAATGCCTACACTTTTTTTATAAAGAAGTTTTGAATAATTTAATTGAAGTTAAAATTTAATTGAAGTTAAAATTTTAATTAATTCTCAATAAAATTTAATATTTAATGTTGATCTTTATTAGTTAAATATAAGATATTTACCTAATAAGTTTCTAAAACTTTATAATCAATTCCAACTTGAATAAACTAATTATTTTCTTTTCAATTATTTTTTGTATTTGATCTATTAGAGTTTTAAAAATATATTGACAATGGATGCAAATAATTATTCTAAATTATATTTATGATCAAATAAATTAAAAAATTAATTTTATCTTTCATTTTTTAAAATTAAAAAATTACGTTTATCTTTCATTTTCTAACTAAATAATTCATATCTATAGATCAAGATTGATACCTAATATTGCATTATAACTATCTAAATATTATAAACATCGAAATAATTTTGACTAACTTTTATATATATGATTTTTTCGAAATAATTCAATTTCATTCATTATATAGTATTCCTATTAGACATAGGTTATGAATTTAGTGTCTATTCTATTTAAGCTAAATTTTATTAATTTTTGATATTAATAATCGATCCTTTTTATGGTATTTGAAAATCATTTTTAAAAGTATTACTTTAGAATGATAACTCATATATTGATAGCCCAATTATTTTCGTATGTTTCTTACTTTTATTAATAATTGTGAATTAATCTATCCTAAATTAGAAAATTTTAAGTAGTATCAAAATATGTCAATCCTTATATAAGATACATTAGATATCTCAAATTAAAGATTTACTTATACGAGCATCACAACAAGTATTTTTTTTAGCATGTGTAATTTTTTATATGAAATTC
Source organism: Erythroxylum williamsii (assembly GCA_027564335.1). NCBI lineage: Eukaryota > Viridiplantae > Streptophyta > Magnoliopsida > Malpighiales > Erythroxylaceae > Erythroxylum > Erythroxylum williamsii. Next base: position 36,463,794 of record JANITW010000008.1, read on the forward strand.
TTATAATAAGTTAATTTACATGTTTGTTTAAGTATTTTTATATTTTAGTTTAAAAGAAAGAATGCTTCTTACGTGAGAAAGAAAAGATTATTTTATTTTTTAGATATCTAGTCTTAGTAGAATAATGATTAAAAATGATTAAAAAAAATTTAAGGATAATATATAAATTAATAAATATTTTAATTATAATCTTATCAAAATTTAAATTGCACTATATATTTATCTCACATATTTTATCTTATGAGTTAATTTGTTAAACAAATATAGATAAAACAAAAAATTTAATCAAATAATTATCACAAATGCAAATTAAATAGAAACCAATATAAATGGAGCGAATCTAATGTATATATAAATAATATTTTTTAAGGAAAGTTCTTGTATGAATAAGATTTACATACTTTGATTTTTACGTAACTAAGAGATATTTCTTATAATTTAGAATTGAAAACTTTGAATTTCAGTCATGAACACAGGTACTGTCATCTAATGACCAAAAAAAGTTCTTTTTGGGTATGTCATATTAGTTACATTCTTTTTCTTCATATTAAATTGGTTCCAATAATAGCCTAGCGAGGGTTAAGTGTTTCAGGGGTTAAAACAATTAAGAAATGTTAATCAAACATAAGTGGGGAGAGATTAGGGCCAGGACCAACAAGCTTCACCACATGTACGTCTTGTGCATGATCACCTTCAAACAAATTATTCTGGAAACGTCAATGGTGAGCTTCAAACAAACTTAATTATAATTTTGTTTTGCGGGAGAAACAACAGAAGAATAACTAGTTACAAAATATTTCATTTTGCTATGGTCCATTGTATTATGCTCATATTAGGAATGAATTTGAAAGGCAGTGGTTACAGAAAATTCTATAACGTTATCACCCATCTCCATCAATATAATTTCTTATGTTAAATATTATAACTAAAAACTCGAAAACCTTGAGTTAAATATTTAAATACCACTTCCCTACATTGAAAAAATTATAAGGTTTTAAAAAAATACCACCACCATGAAATAAAAATCTTACTAAGAAAGTGTACAAAATACATCGCTTGACTCCTAACATATAAATGACCCTATAACTTTAAAATATGAATACCAGAAATTAGCATAAGTAGTACCATGCTTGAATACAAAATATATTATGAGTCCATACGTTCAATACTATGCATATGAATAAAAAATACCATCGCCTTCACTTTATTCATAGAAATATCATAACTAAGATAAAAAAAAATCACGCCTTAATAAATTTTTATGAGGACTAAATACATCTCATATCACACTTATAACAACAACAACCCATTAAAAATTTCTTTAATATACAGGATCTAAAGAGGTCCAGTTATTCATAACCTTACCCCTAATTAGTAGAAAAGTTATTTTTGAAATCTCATATCACACCTATGTATTAAAAATATCATCATTTATTACATATAATAAACATATTCATTGTAATAGATGAATACCATGATTGAGCACGTAGAATTCATGAATTAATACATAGTATACCAGGACTCCATATATTCAATACTACACCTATGTATAAAAAAATATCCTTACTCATTAAAAATAAGTAAGACCTACACTTTTTAATTGGGAATACCATAACTGTGGAGGAAGATACTATGCCTCAATAAACAGTAAACCAAGACTCAACATATTTAATAACACATCTATATATTAAAAATATCATGATGCATTAAAAATAAGTAACAATATTGGAATAACATGATTGATTACAAAGAATACCATGTTTAATAAACACTATACCCTGCTTCTATGTATTCAATATCACGTTTATGTTCAAAAAGTATCACCACTTATTAAAAATAAGTAACACCTACTATGACTTAGGAGGAAGAATAGCATGCCTCAGTATACATTAAACCAAGACTCAATCGATTCAATACCACACCTACGTACACAAATATTTTGACACATTAAAAATATTTAATACCTTCACTTTAATATGAGAATACCATGATTTAGTATAAAGAACACTATGTGTAAATGCACAAGATACTAGGACTATAAATATCCCATACCACATGTACTTATAACACCTTCATTGATCTAAAAGCATACAGTATTGGATACAATTTAGTAGAAGCTTATATTACGAAGTTTGTTTATGATAAAAATAAATGAACATTTTTAGTACATGGACACATATGTAACCATTCATGTTTATTATTTAAAGGGACACTTTGAAGGATATGGATCAGTATATCTATGTGTACTAGACTATGTTCATTATATATAGAGTTTTTTTAGATAAAGCTAACTACATGCCCACATGGTCAACCATATTTGTTATATTTGAATGCAAGTTGAGTTTAATGAAGTAATTTTCTTTGTAAAATGCTTCTTTAAGAAGCTACAGATAACTCTTATCATCCATTAGAATGTAGTTTTTGTCATCTTATTCTTTTTTTTAAGACTAATAGAATAAAAAAAACCAAAAATTCTCTTAATTCTCTCAAACCATTGCATTTTAGATGCCTAAGCAGTAAGGTATTTTAGTGTATAGCCTTTGTTCGAACAACTCAATAATAGATTTGATAAGTAGGCAACACATTCTCATCTTCCTCTCTCTCTCCCCCTTTATAGAGATTATATGTTTATATTTTATTATATAATACAAGTATTGTAATATGCTTCCCTATGGGTATCTAGAAACCATGTATGTGAAGCTATAACCGGGGATTTGACAACAAAAGCAATAAGAAATCCAATATATAATATCTCTAAAGATGTAGGATATTATTGATTGGTTAATATTTCAAAATGGAATGTTGGTCCATTATAACCATATAAAGCAATACCTAAAGCTCCTAGTAATTAAGAAATAGAGCTTTGGCAAACATGCATTTAGACATAACTTCTAAGGTGTTGTATTTGTTCAAATTGAATTAATTGGTCAGGCATTAAGTAGGGGGCAATAAGGTGTTATTAATTTGTATTTTTCATGGTACTAGTAATAATATGTAGCTTATGGTATTATTTAGTGTGGATTTACTAGTATATATGTTTTGGTTTTCATAGATGTTATCTATAATTATAGTTTTTGACTTGGTGTCAATGAAACTTGATATATATATATATATATATAGTCCAATTCCATAAAAGAATGAAAAAGTTATGATTAAAGCACTATACCTTTATAAGAAAGAGAGGAGAAAGTTATAAATGCAAAAAGGAAGGTAATCATGTAGTATTTTAAAATTAATTATGATGATTATTTAATTCAATTTAATTAAATTTGAAACTTCAAAGTTTAGGTTATGGATGATGTTGTCACCTATGGGGTAAGTTAATAAAGTGGGGTTGTAAAAAAAAGGTATGATAGTTGCACCAAATTAAACTAATTTAATATTTTTTGGTAATTTAATATTATTGTTATTTGATTATGAGTATATTGCATGAGTATTTACAGAGTTGTGAAATGCATTTTTATTCAGAGAAGGTCATCGAATTGATGGAAAGCCTTACTCTAATTAACTAAAGTGGATTATTGATATGAGATTTAGTAGACTTTGAGATATAGAGAGGTTTAAAGCACGAAGGGACGTCTGCTACAGGTCATGTGATTAATTTGATCTAGACAATTAGTCATTGAGAATAAAAGAGTATCAAGTAGAGTATATTAATAGTGATATTGTTACATGAATGTGTAGATTTTAAATCAAACTACATAAGTATGCACAAAAGATAATAAGGCAAAAGTGATGAGTTTTAACGAGGAGTACTACATTAATAATCACCAAATCATGATTATGTGTATACTCGATAAAATAATGGGTGCATGGACAAAGTAATATATATGGAAAAATTCCTTCTATATGTATTAGATGTTTTTTTATGCCCAAATGTCAATTATGGTACCATTATGTTATTGATAGATGCTATAATTGATATTAATGACTAAAAGTAACTTAGTTGCAGACATTTCATATTGAACCATATTTTCAAGCATGCTTATAGATTCCACCAAGTTATAAAGGCCAAAGGTATTATGATTTGTATTGATTGATGCCTAACTATATTCATGGTGAGTTATGCATCCTATAAAATTAAATTTTGTCATTTAATATATAGACTTGTATAAAATGTCTAATTAATTAAAATTAACTTGATTTTAATTTTTTAACATATATTTTGTCATGAAAGGCTTCATGTGAATCAAAATTTTAAGTAGGGGAAGATGGTAAAGATTATAACCTAGAACAATATCATATCAACAAGGCATCGGATGTTGATAGGGTCTTAGAGCTGAAGTATGGGAAGCTAAAAGGTAATGATGTTGAAAATTTATATTAACATTTGAATAAACTATTTGGGAAGAATTTAGTTGATTAATATCTTTAATTATTTTAGATATAGAGGGTTGATTACAAATGACAATAACTTTGCAAAGCATCACGATGAGTTGTAAGCAATGAGAAAAGTTTGGAAGGCTTTGTGGGAGGTAGTAGATGCAAAGGTAATTAGTAACTTGTTAGGTTAGTATATGTCCATAAAGTGAAAAATTATTAAAATTTTAATGAAATTATACGAAATATAAGAAGTCTTAAGATGTGGGGAGATGTTGTTGTTGTTGATGATGATAATATAAATAAATAAATAACTAGTCCCGAGATGTGAGGACATGCTAATGACAACTACAAATAGAAGATTTCCTTAAACATAAAGAGAACTTAAAGATGAAGAAGATATAGAAGAGTAAGTCCTGAGGCATATGGAGATGTTAATGATAGAGAAAGATAAGGAAGATGAATTCCAAGGCATGACAAGACATTAATGATAGAGAAACATAAAGATAAGACTATCAAGAAACAAAAGGAGAAAACAATAATGAGAAGATGAAGAAAAGCAATTTTAAGGTAGTGGTATATATTGAAAAACCTTTTGTTAGATTTATATTACAATTTTAATGAAATTAAACTTTTTAGTTGTAATGTATCCACTATTGGCAAATGCGTAGCCACAAGAAGACATTGATGATGAGCATTTTAAGGATCAAAGAGAAAGAATTAGTGAGGAAGTACGAATATATGATTAGGAGCAAGTTGAAAAGGATATTTTTAAATTTTAGGATAAGAATGTAAACATATTGAGGGATCTAGATGATTAATGATCCTAAGCTTATGAAGTTGTGCCACCTAGGAAGAAATGTACCTTTTGTAGGAGAAATTTAAACTTTTTAATGTGTATGTTAAATACCTTTGAAGAAAAAAATGATTGAAAATGAGGTAATGCAATTATTTTCCTAGGAAAAAATTAATGTTGATGTTATATTATTTAACATATTACATTCTTTTTGTTCAATTGTTCCAATAGGTTTATTGATAATGACGTTGTTCAAAATGTTAGGTTTGGTTTGACATTAAGCATTGTCCTTTCATGTTTTAAGACATCGTAGGTCACCCTGTGCAAACTGATGAAAGAAATTAATTTCAATTTTCCTTAACAATATTCTTATTTTTTACATATATCCTATGGCCTCAAAACAAAGCATTTTATTAGCAGCTTTTCATTGATTTTGTTATTTAATAATATGGTTCCTAAATTTCATCTAGGTAGATTTATAATAGACTAGATGTTAATAGTGAGTAATATTAGCATCTTTGTATTTGAAAGGAAGGATAATAAATGTCATGATGGAATCAAATTCGATGTTTTAGTGTTTTCAGGCAAACATAAACCAAGAGGTAGGGGAAAAAGTGAACAAGCCCTTATCTTTTATTGATTTCTTGCATAATATTTTCAGGTATGCAAGAAATATTAATAAAGATTTGAATATGGAAATTGACGCATGTATGACCTGGGGTAAGTGCATTTTTTTGGTTATATTGGCACTAATGCAGGAAACTGGTATAGATAATGATTTGGAGTTAAATATGTTTTTGTTTGCAGTTTTTCATCCCAATACCTTAGAATAATCATTAATGATGTTGTTGCATCTTAATGAAAGAATAAGAGATTATGATAATTCAGCTTCAAAAATATAAAGGATAATGTTAAAAAGAACTTAAGTAGAGATTTTATGGGTTGCATCATGCTTTTTGTGTTGTATATCACAATATAAGATCTCATTGCATTATGCTTAACCTATTGAAAAAATCAATTTGGGGCTGTAGGCATATGTCTTGTGGCAGATGATGGTGTCTTGGGTCTATAATGCAAGATAAAGCTTCCTATTCCAAGTTATTTTATCTCTTATGCTAGAGAATACCTAAGGATAGAGAACAAGAGAGAAAAATATTATATGTATCTTTTTTTGAATGTAAAACTAGATTTCTAATTACATATTTAGATTAACTATAAAGATTTATTAACATTTTGAGTACGTATACTTTTTTATTGTTGAACAAAGTAACGTTTGTGGTATTTACTTATGTTGTCTCTTGGAATTTCGATATAGAGATCGAGCACATAGATCATTTATTATAGTTGGTTCACGTTTATATATTGTTTTCACCTTTTAACATGTAATATATTATTGTTGACATATATGAATAGCAAAGCAAGGAGTCAACTAAGATAAAAAATGCCTCCATAATTGAGATATGTCAAGTGATTTTAACTCCTTACATCATAAATATATGCTTCCTGTAAGTAAACTTTGAATATAAATATAGATATAAAACACCATTCAGTGATTGTTTGTAATATAAGGATTATGTTGTGGATAGTTATCTAACAATTATTCTAGCTTTTTATACCAATTTATTATTAATTAAATTCATTATGTAGTCGTAAGGTTGTTAGGTGCATTAAGAAAATTGAACTGAGGAACCAATTAGCATATATTCCACTTTCTTATAGTTCTTTATAAAGTGGACATTTTGAAAAATAATTTATAAGGACAATACTTAAATATTATAATTAATAACACAAATTAAAATACCTCCTATGAAATGTTTAAATAACATGTCTCCAAATTGCAAAAACCAAAATCTTGTAGAAAGAAAGACCACCATTATGAAAAAACTATATCATGACTTAATACATGCGATACCACACCTATTTTTCAGGAACATTATTATTTATCTCAAATAGGTAATACCTTCACTTTATTATGAAAATATTATGATTGAATATAAAGAATACTATGCCTAAGTGTAAACTATACTACGACCTAATACATTAAAGATCATGGTTATATACAAAAAATACTATCACCATTAAAAATAATTAACACTTTGACTTAATTATAGGAATACCATTATTGAGAATAAATACTACTATTCCTAAAAAAACTAACTAGAATTTCATACATCCCATACCAAGCCTTTTATATGAAATACCATTATTTATTACAGATAAGTAATACCTTCACTTATCTAAAGGCATACAATCAGATACAGTTTGATATACGTCTATATTGTAAACTATGTTTTTGATAAAGAGAAGTGAAAACAGTTTAATACATGTCCATGTATCTAATCGTGTTCGTATCATTATTTAAAAGGACATTTTAAATAACATGGATTGGTACACCCTCATATAACAAACCATTTCCATTATAGGTTTTCTTAGGCGTGGTTAACCACACACCTATGTAGTCAATCATGTTTAATTATAACTTCACACACATTTAGGTTTCTTTTCTTTATTTACACATAAGTATAAAACACGATTGTATGGTAAAATTGCTAAAGTTCTTTGAAATCCCTTCTGCATTCTAATTCAAAATCTCTTTCTACGAAGAATATTTTTTTTAAAAAAAAGAGTCCTAAAGACTAGCATATTCCTTTCACTACAGATAACTAAAAATGGCAGAGGTAGGAATAACATTAGAGGGAAAACATAATTCATTATATAATTTGAATTAAAATAGGTGAGAAAAGACAACATATGAAAAAAAACCACATTAAGAGTCCTTATAAAAAGTACCAAGTTTCCATATACAAATTACCATCACTCATTTTAAATAAAAAAACATTATATATAATTTTTAGTGCCACAAATAAGTGCAAACATTACTAAGCCCTCATTATAGCAATATATAGATCCTTACATACAATGCCACACTATTATACAGTAACAAACCCTCATGACAAATAAATCAGTAACAATTTTAAATTTAATATGTCTATATAATTAGTGGGTATAAACAATACCTTGACTTTGTAAAACTATACCATAATTCCTTAAAAATAATGATATGAATTCAAACAAAAAATACCATCACACATTACAAATGTTATTAAGATTACTTACATGAATGTTAAAATTGTGTATAAAATCATGTACTGCTACATTTATGCTTTATAAAAAAACATAAAAAAACAACACTCTCACATAGGAAGGAACACCCCCTTATGGGATGTTGTGCACCACTCTTTAACTTCTCCAATGTCAAACATGATATTTAACCAAACAAATTTTGGAGTCAAGTTAATCAAGACCTAATAAATTGAAATTCAAAGTCTAAAATTCTTTATCCAACTACAAATTGAACTAAGCAAACAAAAATTTTAAAGTTACAATTCTTCACACAACTACCAAAAGTCGTGTACAATAATATTTCAATTTATACAAAAACAAGTCATCATAATTAATGAATTAATTCCAAAGAATAGACAAGTTTATGAAATTCACCTTTAATGTCCCATTACTATCATTGACTTAATATGACAAAGGTTAAAAAAGTTAATCCATCATTTCTTTCTCATTACGAAAAATCTAGCATCAGCTTATAAAATTTAAACTATAATTTCATTTATATGTACATTCATTTATTAATTTAGTAATAATATCATAGACAATTTGAAACATCCCTAATTACACTTATTAAGTAAAGTAACGTCACTCAAATATACTTTTATGTCCTTTAAGTAAGAATAGGGTAGAGGTATACATTTATTTTATGTCATGTATTTTATCATATGTGATCCAAACAAAATGGAAGATTGCACGCCTCAATATAAACAATTTAACCAATATATATTTCTATAAAACAATATATATATATATTTTTTGTTTTCACTTCATCAAATAAACCAATAACAACAAAACATAATCTTAGATTGATAATAATGAATGGAATTTCACTCTTATGAAATATCATGTGTAATCCTAATTGCTTTACTTAATCATCAATTTAATATAATTATGGAAAATTTTCATCTATATCTAAATTTTCCAATTTCCTTTAATAAAAAATGCAAATTTGATGAAAGTTATCATATGTTGTACATAAGATATCATAAATTACGTACATTCAACAATGAATTTAAAGTAATTAAACCTTTTATTACGTAAACACAATAAAGAACAACATAACAATATATATTGTGGTGTTTATCCTCATGTATAAATTTGCAAAAAAGGGATAGCACTCTCAGTGAACATTTCTAGATAGTTATCTTAAAATATAAAGTAACAATAATTATGAATTTAAAATAATAGAACAAGTCAATTCTATCTTTGAATTTATTCAAAAATAAAAAAGTATTTTAAATTTTATCGTAAGTAACCTATAAACCTTGGATCCATTAACTTAAATAAAATAAAAAGTTATGATGCCTTAAATATACACCTAATTTGTATTATTTTATAATCAAATTAATAAAATTGTGAAACGTTTTCAACAATTTGTAAAGATCACAATTTTCTATTAATGCAACATTTACTAAGTTCATATAGATACTAAACTTAATTCTAATTTTTTCTATGAAATTAGGTCAATTCTAGCATGGTTTCATGTAATTTACTTCATATATCACGTTTTAACTATTAACACACAAACATATATAGTTACTAACATGGGCTTGCAAAAGGTAAAGCTATAATATGAACTTGAAAATTGAATAGCATGATTATAACAATGCTCTTTTTATATCTATTATTAATAAAATATGACTATAAATACAACCATGTTATCATTCAAGTATAAGAAAAATGACCCATAACACACCCATATTCTAAGTTATGGTGGTTAGTGTTTCAACCTATGTGCCCATAGCCTAACACAACCACTAACACGATTGTTTTGTCAATCTTGCACTGGAAAACACAACCATTATCACCCTAAGTTGTTTAATGAAAATAAAATGATTAGTTATACTTTCAAATTTTCACAAATTGAACAAAATGTGTTAACAAAACAATTTTAAAATCATGATCTTTTTAACCTAGTAAGGGGAAATAGAAAGTTAAAAAAATCAAAGCAACCTTCAAATTTTTTTATTATATATCATATTTGGGATTTTTCAATTCATTTGACCTAAATTGCAATCATTCATTACAAATGTAAGATATGAGTCATTTTTTATTATCTAAATAGACATGTAAAAACTTAATTTTCTAAGATTGTATAACATAATTACCATTAATTGTGGATTTATATAATAATATATTATTATAACTCGTTAAATATAATACTATGAGTACTTATAAAAATACCATCACTATAGATCAATAATTAGAATTGGAGGGAATAGCCATCACAATTTTATTTGAGAATTTGTTCAATTAGTGAAGAATATGATTTACATTATGGTCAGATAATGAATGACCTACTTATACAATCTTTGATTTTTCTATCCACAATATGAGGACCAAGTAGAAGAGTATAACTTTAGTTGATAGTGGTTGCTTTATCGTTCAATCCTTTGAATCTTCTTTTCATGTCTAACCAACCATAATAGTGAATCCATCATACTATATTTGATACTTAAACACATCATTTGCTTCTAGAATTGTTCATAGACATCATCAAGTTAGTATAACCTATTCAAAATTTGGAAAACAACTCCTCCCTATACACATATGCACTACTACTTTCATACTATGTCTATTCCACACATTTATGATAACCTACGCATATATATTGCCAAATCATACATGTTTTACCTACTAATTAAATGGAGTGAAATGACAATTCATATTTTGAACCCACTCTTCATTGTGATTAAAATAAGTATCCAAATTTTCCTCCTCATTCTTCGTCATTTCCAACTAACAATATTAAACAAGTAATTATATATCATCAATAATTTAGAAATATCATGAAAAATCACATTCAATATGTCATTTTATCATTGTCAATATGAATCTTTAATAATTAATCTTCTTTTTCATATTTCTTCTTTTATACCTCCTTTGCTCGAGATTTCAACTTTCTTGTTCATATCCTAACACATAGCTTAGAAAAAATTAGGCCATTTAATCTAATGTCCTATAATGGTCACTAACATTCCCCAACTCAATTGCAATTACACTAATAATTTCCTTATTTGTTTCTTTAAACATATTACATAGGTAGTCAAATTTTGATTCATCTGTAGCATAATCAAGTGTCTTATAGTAACCTAATTCCAATTTCCTTGTCCTACTAATACTAATATCATCATCCTCCTAAATGTTAATGTTGCTCAGTGGCATGGGAAAATAAATGTTACCAAACTTTTATTTTTCCATGCCATTGAACAACATCCTTACACCACCTCATAACAAACAAATATTTTGGAATTTAATTATCTTCACCCTACTAAAATTTTTGAACATGTGATCACACGTAATCCCCTTAGATTTAAATAATTAGTAGTTTCATTTGGATATTAGGGTGAATTAAGTAATATAATTGTGACTATCCAACTAATTTGTTATTCTATTCAGTCCAAATTTTTGCTCACCTTATAATGCATCACGCAACTTAGTTTTTCTTATATAATATGAAACAAGGTATCGAAGTATGCCTTTTGAAATTCCTTCTCTATATTAAATCATACCACTAATGATATGCTACTCCTTATACACAATTAGTCAAACCTACTTCTTGCTTAATACTTTTCCTTTGTTACTTCCTTGTATTGCTTAATAAATTGTTTTAATATATTATAGGCATGAATATAGCCATCAGAGAAAGTATTCATGCCCTTACTCATTTATTTTTTTGGACTTTCCTACCTAAAATACCCCTTAAGATATGTTGGAGCCCACCTTATATGATCATTAAAAAAGACTTAACACATGAATTATTTTCTAAGTCAAATTCAACAACCATTTCATTCCATTTTTGTCATAAATTCTTCGTTTACAACATATATAAATGTATCTTTCAACTTCTTATAACTCTTATAAGAACCAAATATCTTAGGTGATTTCTTTAGTGTATGCCACAAGCACAGTCTATATCTTATAGTAGGTAATTCCACCTTAATGGCATTACGTATACTATTTCATTTATTTATAATTATTGCAATATGACTTCTTACTTAGATACCTAAACCATGTACAAAATAGTTAAAAATTTTAGGTCATCTTGATGTCTAATAGTGTACAACCAGGTAATTAAACTATTCAAGATGGCTTATATAGAAAAAATGGAGCAAAAGTCATTTGGTACATTTTCATAAGATATGTGGTATTAAATATGGCCACTTCACTAAATTCAACATAAGCTACTTGATTCCTCACAGTTGTCTAGAAAATAATCCTTAACTTCGTTTTTTATTACAATTAATTCCATAGAAAAATATATTATCTTTCTTTTTCATTCTAATAGGTATCTTATACATCACTTTCATATCTCCTTCTTCCAACCACACTCTTCTTAACCTATCTGTATGATTAATAAATCCTTATGTAAATATGTTATATCCTTATACTCACTGACATATACAATAATACATTGTCCATTTATGCACAACGTAATTCCATAGCTGTTATTTATTTTCTAACCTATGTTTAGCTTGATTGTCCATAACCTAATGTTGTCTCATAAACCTCACATTACTTGGAATCAATTTATGATTGTGCACATCTTCAAACATAATTATGCTTCAAACACTTTCTTTTAATTGGCAATGTACTTGCACTACAACAAAAACATGCATTTCGCGTCGTCTGATAAACGTCGTAGAAGCTCTATAAACGTCGGAGAAAACCTTCTACGACGTCTATTAAAACGTCACAATAGACGTCGTAGATGGTGGGTAGGTAATGGGTTTCTCTGACGTCTGAGTGAAGACGTCGTAGAAGTCTTATCAACTCTGCGATGTTGATGAAGACGTCAGAAAAGATGCATATAATTCCTGACGTTTGGAAAAAACGTCAAGGATTGTATGCTTTTTTACGACGTTGGGTAGACGTCGCCGAAGTCTAATAAGTAGACGTCGTGGATTGTCAAGTATTTATTAAATTATAATTAATTTATTATAATTTTGGTAAATTTTGTTAATAATGG
>JANITW010000008.1:36477098-36487538 GCA_027564335.1 Erythroxylum williamsii
AAGAGACGGATGGTGGCTCAACGGAGAGGGAAGGTGGCTCGAGGGAGAGGGCAGGTGGCACGACGGAGAGCTAATTAACGGTGGCAGATAAGAGACGGAGAGCTAATTAACGGTGGTAGATAAGAGAGGGAGTTAAACGTGGAAGAGAGCTAAACGCAGGAGAGACAGCGGGAGTTGAAAATATTGGTGGGCCAGCGGGAGAATGATATTTAGATGGCCTTTCCTGACGTCTAACTCTCCAACACATCGTGAATAGTACTTTCTCAAGTCCTACAACTAAAATGACGCAAAATACATGGCAATTCAACGACGTCTGCATTCAATGTCATCGAATTTTCCCACCTATCATGACGTCTAAAAAGACGTCTTTAAAGCCTCACACATTTCGCTACGTCTTATACGAAGACGACTCGAAATGTATATTTTTGTTGTAGTGTTGATCATTGCAACCAATTTTTTCACTACTTATTAGTTTTATCTATTTAACCCTCTTAGTTTATAAGTCTCCATTCCCATCTTTCTTTCGTCATCTTATAACAACAATAAGCTTGTGGCATTTTGCATATTTTTAATACAAATCAAAATTATTTTCCAACTTTCAAACTTCATCCTCACATCAAATGATGCCTCTGTCTTAATTAGCCTTTGCTGCACTACGTGAGGTTGTCATATAAAAAAAGCTCTTCTTGTTTTACTCATCTTTAATATATCACTACATTATATCAAAAGTACAATAATTTTTATTCAAGAAATGCATTATATAAAATATACCAATAGATAAGTGCAAATAAAAAATTTGGCTTTCTTTACATTTTTTTCTACAACTTGCAAGGATATTCAACAGCGGAAAAACCTCTCTTTGAAATTATGTTAGGATAAAAACTTCACAATCCGCTAGAGTTTTCACAATAAAAGTTAAGTGCAAAGTGTCTTAATACCTATCAATTTGTGACAGAGAAACAAGAATTGCTTGATGAATTGAAGGATGGTTATCCAAAGGCGTGAAAAGAAAATGAGGAAGTATATTGACTAAAAGACAAGGCCTTTAGAACTTAATGCTAGGGAAAATTTTATGCTTAGATTTATTTCAAAATTGTGGAAAAAAATTAATAACAAGAAAGGTCATTAAAAGCTAATGTCGAGGTATGATATGCAATTCAAAATAATCAACAAGATTATAAATTTAGCTTATAAATTATAATCGCCTAAAAGACTAAAGGTATTGCTAAGTTTTTATATTAGTTTCTTTAAACCATTTTATGAGGATCCAACATATCCGATGATAAGAAAAGTGAAGGGAGTTCCATCGGTTATAAGAGAATAGTTTGGAAAGCAAGTAAAAAAAATAATCGTCAACGATTGGATGATAAAGCAAAGTAAGAAGAATCAAATGACTAAAATTTTTTAAATTTTTAGTTCAATGAAAGAACCAACTTATTTTCAAAACTACATAAGAGAAAGACACAACTTTGGGACAATTTGATAATCAAATCAATGACTGCCTTCAACCTATTAAAATGAGGGCATCCAATTCGTAAGAATAGCACGATAATGCACGCCTATTACTAAAATATGAATAAGAACATAAAAATGTAGTTATATTTATGGCAATCCTCCTTTCTATCATATCTTATTTATATAAGTAGTGCCCTTTAAATAGTGGTTTATGTGAATTGGAGTGTCAATCAGCTATTAAATTAGCGGATTTAGTACACTTTCCAAACTTGTATTGTTTATAAGAAATTCACTTGAGTAATGTTTTTAATTATGATGGAGGTGGGCCTATTGTTCCTTTATAATTATTGTCAAAATTAATAACGGTGGGCAGTTATATGTATATTGTATGCTCTATTACTTTAGTCTTCATACAGTTTTATGTATATTGTATGCTTTGTTACTTTAGTCTTCGTTCATGTGTGTAGTTTTTTAAATATATAAAATCTGATAAGGTTGACTTGAGTCTGCAGAAGTTAGCTGCTATAACATATGTCGCGATCGATTTGGTGCG
Source organism: Erythroxylum williamsii (assembly GCA_027564335.1). Lineage (NCBI taxonomy): Eukaryota > Viridiplantae > Streptophyta > Magnoliopsida > Malpighiales > Erythroxylaceae > Erythroxylum > Erythroxylum williamsii. The sequence continues at coordinate 36,479,107 of JANITW010000008.1, forward strand.
TAACAGCTAATATGAACAGTTCAAAGTGAATGCCAAAAGGAATCAACATTAAACATAACTTTTTGAGTGTGAGGGACAAGTTTCCTGGAGCAGTTGAGGAGTTAAATCCTTGACTGCGGAGGAACAGAATTCCGTTCCTTGAGGATATTGTCGATGGAAGAAAAGAACAGAGGTGGAGGTCAATTGTAAAGTTTACGAAAGCTAGTGGGTGGAACTGGAGATCCGATTCTTTCCCTACCTTGGTTAATTACTTGCGCGTCAAGTTTCGCAACGTGGGATATTCCTTCATCTGTGTCCACGCCTTTTTCGACAACATCACCGACCACTTTTGATTCTCCAAGAAAACCTCAATAGAACATTTTGCCGACAACATCAAGAATGTTCTCAAGTGCAAAGAAAAGAAACCACTAATGTCCATGTCTTGTATTTATCAGGAAAAGATGTCTTCTATTAGCAGGTTCCTTATGCCAGTGGGCATAGCATCAAAAGGTGTTAAGACACCTTTACCTGTTTCCTTTCTGTGTCGGTAAAGAAAAGAAACCACATAAGCCACCGGTTCGAGTCTGCATGCTGGTTGGACATTCGTACTACAATTGTCGGGCACAAAAAGTTGGAATGCTTTCCTTATTTCACGAACCAACAACAAGTTATAACAACCATGAACCATACAATTAAGAAAAACTGTAAATAAGGATACTCACTTGAACAACCCCACGCTCCCCGTGCTCGCTCTCATTACGTAAATCGCTGGCATCTCTTTCAAATTTGTGAGAGCAAAACTGTTTCCTCAGAAATCTAATCAAAGAATGATATGTAATAACCTGACATGAAAGTTCCTCATTCTAAACACAACATTTACAAACGATCTCATCACTGCTCCGTGATCCTGTTTTGCGAGGTCGGAAGAGGATTGGGATTATTGCTTCTATGGCAACTATGTATCCTTATTATTTAGAAGAAGGTACTATGGTGTGTTTGGTTTTGGTATTCCTCCAAATTACCAACTGAAGTTCTCAATTTTAATTTTAGTGTTTGTTTGTCTCACGTAAATGAAACAATTAAAAATTATTATTTATCAATTATTTTTAATTAAAAAATTTAAATATTAACATAAAATAATAAATTCGAATTTCAAAATAAGATTTATTAAAATTTTACTGTCATTCAAATACTTATAGTGTAGTTTCTTTTTCAAATTTAGGATCAGAATTGAGTACAAGTTGTGGATGCCGAATAACAGTCAGCTTCTGATAAGTTTTCCAAATTCCAATCCATCGTAACTTGGAGCATTTTGGCTCCATAGCCACGCTTAGTTATTAATTTTTTAAATAAAATTTTAATTATTAATAGCAAGATAATTATATTTCTAGTATTAATAATTAAATATTAAATTAAATTAAAATTGAAATGTTTTATCATTTAATGAAATAACTAATTTTTATTTTAAAATTTTTGTTATATTTCATTAAAATGAATAATTTAAATAACTAAACAATAAATTTAATCAAATCAAAATCAAAATCAAAACCAAAACCAAAACAAGAAACAAAACAAATAAAACAGACTCCTAACTTTACTCATGAAAGAATACTGGTCCTCTTAGTTAATCAGATTAACAATTTATGCAGCTATCTTCGTCAGACGTAAATAAAGGATGTTTATCGTATTGAAGGAAAATGAGGCTACCAGTAGAAAATGTTCATAGCAGAGTAAGACTTGCCATGCGGAGTAAGGCTTCCAGACTGCAAAATTCTGCCTTTTCTTGAAGTGGTAGTTTCCGATTTTTAAGTCAGCAAAAGCAATTATGTTTTTGGTGCTTTGTAGGATATGAAATGAATGCCTACAAGTTTCAACTTCGGATGGTCATTTTTGGATTTACGATCTCATTGATTCGGGAACTCTAAAACTCCTGAAAAGGAAGGAGATTAAATTCCTGTTGCCATTAGTGAATTATGATATTTTCCCTGCTTCCTTATCATGCTTATATGTATATACATCAATCTAGGACGATTCCCACAGATTGCATGAAGAACCGCTAGTGATAAAGGCCACTTAAATTAGATAACAATCATCTGCTATTGAATAAGACATCATCATACTCAAAAGCTCTGCAACATTGACACTTGTATATCACGAATTTACAAGACAACAGCAATAGTTACAGGCCAGATAGGAGGAAATGAAACTTGCATGAATAAGAAATTGCACAGGTACAATAAAAAGTTATACATAACCTGTTCAATGCTTAGTGCTTGGACGAAGCCAGACCATGATGATCTTAATTTATTCAGTGTCTTCCAGCTCAAAGTGGTAGAAATGAAAAAAAAAAATTGTTTGAGCAGCTGCGCTTGAATAACATGCCCGTAACCTGGAATTCAGCCTCCAAACAGTCAGTGTCTCTTTGACCACATTACACACACTTGTGAAGGAATAGGATCACTAAACTTTATTAGTTACCTCTTCTGATCTATATTCTGCTTATATCACGACCAAAGACAAAAGTGGTAAGCCAGTTAATGGCCACATAGAATCTGTTTCTCCAGCTTATGACACGCGTTAGATAAGCAGAGCGCCATATAAACCAGCTCAGAAATCCAGCCAAGGATAATCCTTTGGCCTCCTGCAGCATATCCCCTCAAATAAGTTACTCCAGTTTAATCTTTATTGGTACAACAAAAAAGTATTACTCACTTTGCCTTGTCGAAGATCCACAAGGGCCTTATAGCTGCCAACAGTTGCCATTTGTCCCAGGTGTCTATAAACAAATGGTTGCCCCAGGTCAATGCCACCAGCACTGTTTGCACGCCCTCCACCAGCTTCACCAATCTTGTTCAATAGTCTAGCGAGATATTTACCCTGCCGCTCTGCAACCTATACATTTAAAAAGACAAACGTCAGAGAACCAGTATTAGGTTCCAAGATATGAAGCAGTAACCTAGCGACATCATTTAAGAGTTGAACAAGAAAGAAGATTCAATTGCCTACTGTATTTGAGTGTATATAATGAAGTGAAAAAGCTATATTAACTATCCATCTTTCTTTTCTGTCTTTTTTGGTTTAGCTATAAATTTAGACCTCATCTCGACCTACTTAACCTCTCAAACTACAAAAACCAAGTGAAGTTAATGTAAAGTGCTAAAGACTTTAGGTGTTAAGAGCTTACCTGGGCCAAAGCCGGAAGGACAGGCCTACCAGTACCTTCAAGAAAACCACTACAGTCACCAATTGCAAACAGATCTTGCTCAGAAGGTACTCGTAGCCATTCATCAATACCAATTCTGTAAATTCATAGCAGCCATAAGACACAGGATATCATGGTCAAAAAGACAAGTCCAGAAGCACGAAACAAATGTTCTGTGGAACACCATTAGAAAATTGTAACAGGCTTATTTTAAACCAACTATAGACCAGCATGGAAGCCATAGCCAAAACCTTGAAAAATGAACTCTTTTCAGGTTTTTTGGCATGCAAGTCCTCAAAAACCGCAATTTAATCTTATCCCAAAGGAAATTTCCTCCATGTTGTACAATGTTTTCTTTTTGCCTACACATTATGTGGCACCTAAGAAGTTTACAAATAAGTGCACAAGTATGTAGATCCTGTAAGAGTTTTCTAACTTTGAATCTAATTTTCAATCAGTTTTTACTTACCATAGTCAAATGTAAAAGCAATAAAAAATTGTTACAATGCAGGAAAAGAACTAGAAATTCACCTTTACAAAAAAAAAAAAAACACACCAGAGGTTTACCTTCCACCAGGAGATTTAGGAAGTTCCAGAGATTTCACAAGAGGAGCAGGGCCAACACCAGTGGACCACACCAATAGACCATAAGGGACTTCTGTACCATCGTTAAGAATTAGTTTCTGAGGTTTAACGTCCTTGACAACTCCACGGACAAGATGAACCCCTGACTGAGAAAAAAAGGTTATATTAAAAATTCCATAATGAAACATTAACAAAGTTACAAAAGTCAATTGTTTGGAAACCCATTGATACATTGTAAAGAATATCCATACAACATTATAAGAAACAGGATTTAATTTTCCTCAATTAATGGTAAGAGCAGTAATAGCATGGAAAATCCACTCTATTCAGTTAGATCTTCAAAAGAAATGCTTCTTCTGCATCAACCAAGAATTTCTAACCTTTATCAATTGTTTAGTAGCATAGTGACGAAGACGATCATCAAAGGAAGATAAAATTTCATTTGCCTGTGGAAAAGTAAACAAATGGGTTAATTCAGCAATATATCAGTGGCCAGTGTGAAGGTATATCAGTTAGAAGTATGTCCTACTACTGGTGGGCGTTAAGTCTAGCCAAGGAAAAATTAAAGCCTATTTACTGCAAATGCAACTCTTAGTCCAAAAGTTCTTAGCAGACCTCAATCAAAGTAACGTGGATATAATTTTCAACGTGGGCGTATCTTTGATGAACATCCTTCATAATAAAATCACTTAGTTCACCACTGAATTCAACTCCAGTAGGACCACCTCCTACAACAACACAGTGCAACAGTCTGCTCTTCTCTTCTTCTGGAATACCTGATTTAACACATATATAGGTACAATAAATACCAATTAAATTGACTTTCCTTAAAAATAAAAAAAAAGGAGGATATAAACAGAAAAAGAACTACCAACCAGGCATATCAGACAGCATCAAGTTTAACAGTAGCTTCCTGCGGATTTCCTGAGCATGCTGTACTTCTCGGAGGAAAATTGCGTGTTCCTTGACACCCTGGATTCCAAATGTTGAGGCCTCCGCTCCCAACGCAATTACCAATTTGTCATAGGAGATTTTGAACTTCCACGGGTCCATAGTGTCTACACCATCAGTAACGGTCTGACAATGCACCTTCAATGCATAAACCAAGATTCTACTTGGGTTACTAAACCACATTCAACTTTGAAGCACTGAAAAATACTGCCTATGGCATGAAAACTGCATCTTTCGTTTACAAATTAACCAAAACCCCTATTCTAAAGCCAAAAGGGATCGCAGGATTTGATACAAAACAAGAACCTTTTTTTATTGTTGAATGTAACCACCGAGTATTCAAGTTCCCAATTAATAATTTCATCTCACATTATAATGAAGAGAAGATCCCAATTACTGTCATATTACCACATGTTTATCGGTGTCGACATCAGTACAGTTGGCCAGAAAAAAGTAGGACCCGGGTTCGGTAGAAATAGCGGGTTGGATCCGCCCTACAGGCTCTGCAACTGACCTGAACTCAAGAGTCCCAACACAGGTGGACGCTAAAAGAGGGGTAAACACCATATGATTCCTCGGAGATACGCAAACGACATCATATAACTTGGTATCTATTTCCTTCATCAATCTACTCCCAGCCCACCCGCAACCCAAGACCACCATCCTCGGCTTCTGGGTCGAGCTCGTCGGCCCAAGTCCGGCATAATGCTGCGGCGGCGGCGGATTCTTTATCTGGTTCGCGTCATTGGTGAAATGAGAGAGTGAAGTGAACAAAAAACTTGAATTTTTCAATAGAGACCTCCCTCTAATTGAAGATTTAACTGTTGGGATTTGAATCAGGTTTCTAAACCAGGACATGATTAGACCAACTGGGTCCCTAATCTCGTAAGACTACTGAAGGGTTCAAAATCTGATCAAAGGGACTTTAAGCTTACGGTGGAAAAGTCCGCAACTTTCCGTTAGCCTTCGCCAAGATCTTGGGACGGTGTACTGTCGAAGGTTGACTAGGAATCTGGCGGGTGTGTCAGCAGCTGAATGTGGATAGCGTTGTACAAGTGGCACTTGTTTAAAGATCCGGGACAATGCCAGCATTCCAGGATCATGACAGCATCGGTCAGTAATTTAACAACATTTATCTTTTTTCTTTTTGATATATTTGTCGTTATATAAATTACTATAAATTAGCTCCATTGCATGGATAATAATCATCATTTTAATTTTCACAGTTTTAAATTTATTGTACCTTTTATTATGTTTAGTAATAAAAAAGGCAAGTAATCTCTTCTATTAAATGAATCCCTAATCAAATTACAAACACGAAAAAGTTTGTCTATGAATTCCAAATAATAAAATAATCATTGCTTAAATTTTGTAAATCCAATATTGAATAAATCTCCAAAAAAGAAAATAAAATTGCGTATGAAACTTATACGATAGAGGCAGAGAAAGAAAGAATTAGTAGCGAAGACATATATCAATAGGAACAGCAAAATAAAGCCACCTTATGGGAGATCAAATCATTTGTTCTACTTTTGTTATTTATACTCTATTTCAATTCATCTCATTCATACATTTATGTGGGACCTATATAAATATGTGGATCAGATGAGTTGGAACAGAGTAAGAATAGAAAAAGTGGAACAAGTGATTTTAAGGGACCTTGTGGAGATCCGTTACACTAACTTCATAATGGTCGCGTAAAAAGTTTCCATCTAACAAGTAACAACACCATTAGATTCTCGATTGACTATACATCATTATTCAACTTTTTGAAAAAGTGAACCACAATTTGAGTTCTGATAAAAATTCTCAAAGAGAATATAAATTTTATTGATAAAAAGTTATGTTAATTTCTCTCAAAAGTTATTTAAATACGTTTACATAAATTCTAATTAATTTTATGAAAAGTTCTAAACACAATAGAAAATTCTAATTTAACCTAAGAAAAGTTGTAAATAAAATAGGAAACTCTAATTCAACTTAAGAGAAGTTTTAGATAAAATAGAAAAGAATCAAAGAGATTTGAGTAAATTTTAAAATAAGAAACGAATAAGATAAAATAACAAAGTATTCAAAACTCTTGCAAAGAACGATGTTGGATAAGGCCGCTAATGAACATCTTATTATGTCTAAGAATTCAAATGCCTCATCACTCGCTCCCATTTGTCAAAGAACTCGACCTTGAGTTATTGTCAACATATCTAAGCTCTGCATCAAGAAAGTAAGGTGAGATATTAACAATATTGAAGGTTGGAGACATATTTCTCATCCTTAGAGTTAATTCAACAATATAGGCATTGTCATTGATATTCCTTTTAATTCTACACTTCTTTTGTTATAGTTTAGATGACTTCTAGTAGTTCGATTCTTGCTCAAGAAAACCATAACTTCATTTATAACATATACTACTTGAGCTCTCCTTTGCAAACCAACTTTAGCCTTGTACTTCTCATTAGCTCTTTCAATCTTTTTCTTTACCTCCACTTGAATCCCTTATGCCTCTTTAGCTAACCTTGTAGAACTAGGAGAAAAGTAAAAGATATAGGCAATTTAACAAGATATAGAGCATAATTAGGTACCTTGGTGTAAACCACCAAAAATAATTATCAACCAATGACATTATGGACTACATTATTATAGGCAAATTCAACTTGGCAAAAAAAAATCCTAACTTTTGAGTTTTATGCATCTTACCAAATTACCCAAAGTGTTACTCATCACTTTTGCCTGGCCATCAATTTATGGATGTTCAATGTTGCTATACTTAAGAGAAGAATCAAATGATCCCCATAAGGTTCTCCAAAAGTGACTTAAAAACTGTGTCACAATTAGAAGTAATGAATTTAGAAACACCATAGAGTTGCACCACTAGTGTAAAGAATAGCTTAGTAATCACTGTATCATCTACAACTTCTTACAAGGGATAAAAATATGCATTTTAGAAAACCTATCCATAACCATAAACATAGAATCCATACCTCTTTGTATTCTTAGAAGTCCCAATATAAAATTCATAGACAAATCCTCCCAAATAGCATTGGGAGTTGGAAATGGCATGTATAAACTAGCATTTGAAGCATGTCCTTTTAAGCTTGACAAACTTGGCACCTCTCTATAACAGTAAAAATGCCTCTTCTCATCTTTTACCAATATTATCTCTTTCTCACATCTTCAAGAGTCTTATCTCCACCAACGTGACCAACTAAGCCTCCTCTATGTAATTCTATCATCACATTCTGCTTGCGTAAAGTTCTTGGAAGAAAAAGTTGATTTCCTGTCATGAAAAATCCTTCATGCACATGGAAATCATTATGAGACTTTTTCATCAAACATAAGTCCTATATCTCTCCAGAATCTCCATCACTCTCATATAACTCCTTCAAATACTCAAGACCCTTAACCTTTGTACTCAAGGTCTTCACTATAGTCACCCTACTACTTAATGTATGAGCAACCATATTATTCTTCCTTGCCTTGTGCAATAATTTATATGGTAATTTATCCATAAAATTTGACCATCTATGTAACATCCTGTTACTATTAGTAAGGGTATTTTGGTAATTGGGACGGACGGATAGGTTTCATTGCATTCACTGATTGAACATGTTGCTGGCCTCTGATCATAGAGGAACAGGTTCCTTGCATATGCATTTATTCATAGGTACATGCATTCATGATTTTCCGGCATTTTAATTGTGAGTATGAATTGATTGGA
>JANITW010000008.1:36662689-36673307 GCA_027564335.1 Erythroxylum williamsii
AGTAAACTATCCTATCCATGATCTAGAAATGGCAGCCGTGATATTTGCATTAAAAATTTGGAGACACTATTTATATGATGAAAAGAATGAAATATATACAGATCATAAGAGTCTTCAGTACATTCAACAACAAAAAGAGTTGAATATAAGACAGAGATGGTGGATTGAGTTACTGAAGCATTATGACTGTCAGATCTTGTATCACCCAGGTAAAGCCAATTTAGTGGCTGATGCTTTGAGCAGAAAATCGATTGGGAGTTTGTATCATATCCCCATTTAAAAGAAAGAGCTTGTTAAAGATTTAAATGGGTTATTTAATATTGGATTGCACTTGGAAGTATCTGATTCTTAAGTATTACTTGCTCAATTCCAGGTGAAACCCAATTTAACTGATGAGATTAAAACTACCCAAGACAGTGATCCTGAGCTGGCCAAATTGAGAATAGTTGTCCAGGATGGTAAGGTGATAGAGTTCAGTATAGTGGATAGAGTATTGAAATGTGGTAATAGGTTATGTGTACCTGACATAAATGTGCTCAGACAAAGAATTATGCATGAGGCATATTATACACCTTATAGTGCTCACCCTGGAACCTCCAAGAGTACCATGATGTTAAAGGTATGTATTGGTGGCCGGGTATGAAGAAAGATGTAGCCCAGTTAACCATTTAACTTGTCAACAAGCCAAATTTGAACATCAAAAGTCTACTAGATTACTACAGGAGCTACCGCTACTCGAGTGGAAATAGGAGTGGATTACCATGGATTCTATGATTGGACTGCCAAGAACGCCTAAGGGGCATAATTCTATTTGGGTTATAGTCGACAGACTCACCAAGTTAGCCCACTTTATAGCAGTTAAAACCACTTATAGTGCAGCTCACTTAGCCCAGTTATATGTTGACATAATTGTGAAGTATTATGGAGTGCTAGTGTCTATTATTTCTAATAGAGGAACACAGTTCGCTTCTAGATTTTGGTAGAAACTACAAGAAGCCATAGGTACACAGCTGAGTTTTAGTACAACATTCCACACACAAATTGATGGGCAATCAGAGAGAACCATCCAGAAACTTAAAGATATGTTAAGAATGTGTGTCTTGGACTTTTGGCAGAGATTGGGAATGTCATTTGCCTTTAATAGAATTTGTTTACAACAACAGCTACCATTCCACTATTGGGATGGAACCTTAAAAGGCCATGTATGACAGAAAGTGCAGATCTCCACTATGTTGGACATAAATAGGAGAAAAATAGTTAGAGGGACCAGACCTAATGCAAGAAACATCTGCAAAAGTTCCTCTGATATAGGAAAGATTAAGAATGGCCTTCAATAGGCAAAAGAGTTATACAGATTCTAAGATAAGGGATGTACAGTATGAACCATGTGATGAAGTTTTCTTAAAAGTCTCTCCTATAAAAGGTGCAGTCAGATTTGAAAAGAGAGGGAAGCTGAATCCTAGATATATTGGCCCATTTGAGATCCTTAAAAGGGTCAGAAATGTGTCATATCAGTTGGCTTTGCCTCCTCATCTTAGCTACGTGCATCCAGTTTTTCACATATCAATGTTAAGAAAGTACATTTTAGATCCTTCTCACGTATTACAAAGCCCAGAAGTGGAAATAGCAAAGAATCTTTCATATGAAGAAACTGTAGTTGCCATCATGGACAGACATATTAGAAAATTGCAGAATAGAGATTCCAATGATTAAAATCCAATGGAAGAATCCAAGAATTGAGGAATGTACATGGGAAATAGAAGAATCAATGAGAACTAGATATCCACAGTTGTTTCCCCAATAATGTAAAATTTTAAACTTTGTGGGTGAGTTTTAATAAGGGGAGAATGTAACACCCAGTATTTGATTTACTCGATACACCGGAAAAAACAGTATTTGAGACTAATGTCATTAAAATCAGGACAGTGAATTATAATTTTTGGTGACATCAAATTAATAATGTTTGACACTTTTTCGGTGGTCACAGGAAATTGCACGAGTGGATTTTAAGGAACCAGTACAAGAGGGCCATTTTTGTAAATAATTAACAAAGTGGCTTATAAAAGAAGCTAAGTACAAATAAGACAAAACTCTTATCTTCTTCCTCCTCCCTCATGTGGCTGAACCATGGAAGCTCCTTTCTCAAAAATTTCAAGCTTTGCAATAAGAATGTGAAGGAGAATCAAGCCGATCAGTCAATACAAAACGGTAAGCCTCAATCCCGACACTTGATTATACTGATGGGAATTTAGTTTCTCACCTTCTTTTGCCATAACTATGAACCCCATTTGATGAAATTTATGGTTTTGATGATTTTGGTGATGGATTCTTATTCTTTGATGTCTAATGACAAATTAACATCAGGAAATTTTCATTTTTATGGTGATTTGGGGCTAAACCAAAACCTAGGGTTTTGGAGTTCAAAGCTGCCAATGGAGGAAGATTCATAGGTTCTTCTTATACATTTTTTGAGCTATTTAACGTGTGAATTTGGAGAAACTCAAAACATGGAAGTTGTAGATACTGTGTCTACTGTATCCCTATTTTTTTTTATGAATTTAGGGTGAGCCAAACAAATGAGATATAAGTCCCGAATTGAAACTGGTTCAGAATACCAGCGGGATTGAAACACGAAATGAAAGTTAATTATTTGAGGACTTTAGAGTTAGAATTGGATGATGAGTTCTATTATGAAATGCTTAAAAATGTGTCATCTAAGTGCTATATAAAGGGAATTTTAATTAGATGAGTATCCTGTGAGATATGGCTAAATAAGCGAAGGGTGTTACTAATCTTAGTGACACAAAAGAGAACAGAAACAGGACAGCTTTATAAAAATCACAATAAATAAAAATTACATAAAGAATCGGATACTCGAAATTGTGAGCTAAGTTTGGACATAATGAAGTCCAAGACTCCTAATTTCAAGGGAAAATTTGGCTTGAAACCAATTTGGCCATTATAGAAGAAAATATAAATTTATAATGATATATGTTAAGAAATGAGGTTTATGTAAGAATGACTAATGCGGGTATATGTAATTTTTATGCATGTTACCCAATAGCTTGTAAAAGCAAACGAGGAATAGAACTAGAAGTCGTACCTAGTACCTATCAAGTTTAAGAAAATTAGAAAAGAGATCAGAATCCCTAAGATAGTTGAGGTAAGTATATCATGCTACTATACTTGTGTAGTAATCCTTTTTGTTATCTTGCGGCTTGTTGAATTGTTCTCGAACCTGTATGACTTATTTGATATATGAATCCATGTGATTGAGTCTAGCATGTTGTATGCTAGATTGACCAGATGACATTCAGATTCTTTGCGTCTTTTGGTCCCCTTGTTATGTTGAACATATTAATTGCAATTCTTTGATGAATCATGTTTTTCTTGTTAGCCATGATTGGTGAGTTCACAGGATACCCAGCTGATGGAGTATATTATCAGAACATGTGCACATAGGTAACCCGCCGGTGATGGGTTAGATCCGAGTGCTACCTGGAGAGGGCAGGCCTCCAGGGGCAGGATTAGGCCAACCTTGTCTAGAATAAGAAAAGGGGAGATATGCCGTACTATCATACCTTTGTCTCTTCTTAAGAAATTAAAAAAATCGGAACTCAGAAATGAGAAAGTTTAGAATTAGAAATCCTGTAGAACTCTACCAAAGAAAGAACCCAAAAATTCAGAAAGACTTCAAAAACTAGATTCATGTATTTTTTTTTTAAAAATAGAACAATCAATATTGAGCTTTATTATTGATACTCATGTGATTGTCGCATTTGACATTACTACTTGTTTATTCATTAATGCCATGTATTGTTGCTTAGAACGCCACAAACCGTTCTTATGAAGCTAGCCTTGTGTTATCTAGCCTCACAAGCATGGTAGCGTGTTTATATCTCACTAAGTCGTGTTGTAGACTCACCTCTCTTTATCATCATTTCATGGGTTTAGCAGATCGCATGAGAGAGAAATCCAAGCCTTTTGAGACTCACTTGGATAAACAGACAAGTAATTTTTTTTGGCATGATGTAAATTGTAAATGCTTATAGCTGCTCTATGGTTTGTCATAATCATATGTACATGTTACATGTATAGATATGCTATGTTATTGAGAATAATGTCAGTTGATGATATGAGATGATCATAGAATGGCATATTATAAGTAGATAATGTATGTTAGAATTGCATATTAAGATCCTTACTTCTTTCAAAACTGTTAAGTAAGTATAAGGATTAATTAGACAATTGAATGGGTCATGCCAGATTTTCAGTAGAATATAGAAAAAAAATTAAGTTTACTACGGGTTTTGGTGGCATTAAGCCTACCGATTCCCTAGTGGCAACACGGTCTAAAAAAGTGGGTCGTGTCACATAGTTATCATCAAAATCATTAAATGTAAACCTTAAGATAACAGTCTCCCCCTTTTTGATAATGATAAGCAATAATAGATATGTTATTCAAAATTTAAAGAGATAATAGATGATTTCAAAAGATACCTATGACTTTAATATGTTCAGACATAATTAAAAGGAGCCTGTCTCTTAAGAAAGGAACCTATCTTTTATATATCACAGATTTTCACAAGTTCAATAGCAGAATCAATCAAATATATAATTGAGGCATCATTGAGAACTATATCATCATATAAATATGCAAAAAATATATCAACATAAACTGTCCCCTTTGTCATTATAAAAAAATAATAGAGTATAGGGAGGAAGAAACTATCACAAGTTCAAATAAACCAAGTAGAAAAGAATAGTAATTGAGTTAATGAAGGGATTCAAAGATTTTTCTCATCAAAATTTGCATGTCAAGAAACTGATTTTACATGCTATTTATTTGTTCTCGCGTCTACTCTTGATTGACTTAAATGTTCTACAGTTGTTGATGGAGTTTTGCAATATTTTGATCCTGAGGAGAAACAGAAGTTTGTTGGTCTGTAGTATGATCTACGTTTTCTGCTTCTCTTTCAAATCTTTTGTTTACTCAAACATTGTTTTACAATTTGTATCCAAACTGATCTTTCAAATCTTTTGTTTACTCAAACATTGTTTTACAATTTGTATCCAAACTGATAGGTAATAGAAGGATGAAACTTAGTCATGCATACCAATTCATATTTGCAAAAGGAACTCCATAATGGTTGGAAATCTTGGTGAGCAACATCCTATAAGGTAAGTAATTGGTGGTGTTCTTATGATGCCCCTTATCCACCATGAATCTCAAGATCATAGCTTGAAAATTCATCTTGTTCCCTTTTAGCAAATTATATACTACATAAGTGTCCAGCAAACTGTACCTTTCAATTGAGCTACTCCTGAAAAAATTGAAGTTGCTGAAAGTGATGCAAGGCATCCTGGTATTAAGTATAATTGCCTACTTCAGGGTCTCCTGTCTTGGGTGTTTTTAGCATTAAAGCAGATGGATTTGACAACTTTGACTAACTTCAGATGATCAACATCCCACTTATGATAGGGAAAATTAGTTCTCCCAATAGGAGCTATTTCTAGTATATCTCTAAAGATTTCTTCATAAATTAAAATTTCACATTCATGCACCTATGAGACAATGGCTAGCTTTTCTTCCTTTCTCATGTATGTGTAGAATATCTTGACTAGCTCATTGCATATTGTCTCATTTAATTTTAGAAAATTTTCGCAACCAATGGAAACAAAGTAAGGAGAGATGTATATATCTATATCATCAAACATCATAGGAGGCACGATCCGCCTAGCAACCACCTTTCTTTTCTTGTACTATGTTTTATAGTAGACTTCAACTTCTATTGATTCAAACATTTTTTGTGGTATTGATGTATTTGTTTGTTCGTAACTAGCTTTATTTTCTTTGCCCTTTTCTCTTGGGAAAATACCTCTTCTTGAGACAACTATTTTGTATTAGTGGGGTCTTTAATAGTATCTTTAGCTAGAGGTGCTTTGCCTTTCTTTATTTTTTCCCTTTTTTTTTTTTTGGTTTCTTCTTCCTGTTTCTTTTCAACATTCGTGGTTTCTTTTTGTTCAGAGCTTTTCTTGGCTTGTTTTGCAAGACTTCCTCTGCCGTAGTCATTTAATCAACCAAGTAGATTCTTCATCTGAATCATTTTCATTTGTAATCTAATAAACTTCATGCACTTTCTTCTCTTGAGGTTTAGAGGAGAAAGGTTCGTTCAATAATATGAGCTTCCTCATGGTTAATAGAAGAATTTGGGGTTTTCTTTTGTCCCTTTTATTTTGTTCTTGTTATTGTAGGTGAGTTTGGTGAAGTTTCAGAGAGAAAAAATGAGGTAATAAGAATGCACAGAGTTAGGGTGTAGAGAGAATAAGTGGAGTAGGTGAGAATGACAAAGATGAGAAAGCGATAGAAGTTTGCTTAGGGCATACTAAGTGATTCCCGAGCGTTGATCTCGTGAGAGGATGAGTAGATGTACAATTTAGAAGAGGAAGTGTAATCGATTATGTATCTTCTGATAGATGCATACATAGAGTTGTCAGACTACGCATGTTTTTGAAAAAGGCTAAAATGATGCCATAATGACTCCTTATTTTTAGGAAACGTGTCACTTAGAATGTCAACTCAAGAGAAGCCTTCTAATGTAGAAGAAACCTACTAACCTAAAAGGAGACTTTTAAACTAAGAGGGCCCTTCTAAACTTTAGGGAGTTTACAAAACTAAGAGAGAGTTTCCAAGGAATTAGAAATAGAAGGAGCCTGTTAAACGAAATGCAAAGACAAGTAGCAAAAAAAATTTATGCAGAAATAATATAAGAGAGTTTGTATACACCAACCTCTTTTCTTAACATGAAAAATCTATCTTCAGAGAGTGGCTTGGTAAAAATGTCGGCTACTTAATTCTCAGCACTAACTTGTAAAAGATCAATGGTTCCTTTTAAAACATGATCTCTACAAAAATGATGTTTGATTTTTATATGCTTAGTCCTAGAATGATGCACATGATTTTTAGAAAGATTTATAGCACTAGTATTATCACATAATATAAGAATATGATAAAAGTTTAGAGAGAAATCTTATATATTATGCTTCATCCATAGATCTGAGTATAATAGATGGCAGCTGTTATGTATTCTGCTTCAATCATCGAAAGCACTATGTAATTTCACTTCTTGCAGGACCAAGATACCAGATATCCTCCAAAACATTAATGGTGATCACTTGTGCTTTTCAATCAACCTTATCACCTGTATAATCTGCTTCACAATAACCCACTATATCAAATGAATCAGTTTTTGGATACCATAGTCCAAAATCCATTGTTCAGTGGAGATATCAAAAGATTGGTTTGATTATTTAAAGGTAGCTTTCTTTTAGATTTGATTGAAAGCGTGCACTAAGATACACACCAAGCATAAGGTTTGGTCTTGAGCTTATAAGTTATAGTAGTGTTCCAATAATTCCTCTATACTTTGTCTCATCCGTAGTTTTGTTTTTTTTTCATTATTAAGTTTAGTTCCAGTGTACATGGGAGTACCCATCAGTTTGGCATTCTCAAAATGATATTTCTTAATGAGTTCCTTTGCGTACTTGTCATGGATAATGAAGATTCCTTTTTCTGTTTGTCTGATTTGTAATCCAATAAAGATTGATAATTCTCCAGTTATGCTCATTTTAAACTCACCCTATATTAATGATAAGAATTCTTCATTGAAGGATGGATTAGTAGCACCAAATATTTTATCATCAACATATATTTGTACTATAGTCATTCTCCTTTCTCTTAATAAATAAGGTTTTATCGACCTTTTCTCTTTCAAAGTTATTTTTAAGTAGAAAGTTACTTAACCTCTCATACCATGCTTGAGAAGTCTGCTTTAAACTATACAAAACTTTGGTTAACTTCATAATGTAATCTGGATGGTTTTTATCTTCAAAAATTGAAGTTTGTTTAACAAATACTTCTTCGTTAATGTAACCATTTAAGAATGCACTTTTGTCATCCATTTGGAGCAACTTGAAGTTTCTATAGCATGCAAACACAAGTAAAATTATAATCAATTCCAATCTAGCAATAAGTGTACAAGTTTCATCAAAATTTTCAAGTAATGAGTTTTGTTCAAAGCATTCTTTTTCAAAAACTGCTTGTTTATTATCATTTTCAAAAGAAGTGACTTTAGACGACAAATCTTTGTTTTTTTATTCTAATAATTTAATCTTATTCATCAAAGATTCATTATTATTTTTGGATTTCTTAATCTTTTCGAAATGCTACACTGTTAATTTTTTATACTGATCATATAAGTTATAATAGGCATCTCTCAATTCGTCAATTTCAATATTAGAGTCAAAATAATATATCTCATCATCTCCTGATTCGACTATAAAGCATACGTTGCTGGCTTCCTCAAGCTCTTCTTTTTTAAAGTTATCAAAATCCTCATTTGACCAAGTTGTAATCATAGCATGTTTTTTGGGTTTCTATTTTCTGTCTTGTCTTTTTGAAGAGGAGGACATTCTGGTCTTGTGTGTCCAGGCTTCTTCCAGTGACAGCATATGATTTGATTATTTTGTGTATTGCTATTGCCACTACTGCCTTTTGATAGGAACTTATGTTTCTAGTTTTTTTGTTTTCTTCTCTTTTCTTCACAAGTTTCTTTTTGTAGAAGCGAACATATTTTTTGACCATGAAGTTAAATTCGTTATCTCCATCTATTTGCAACTCAATATCACTTTCATCATCATTTGACTTCATGAAGCTTTAAGTTTCCTCTTAAATAGTCAAATGAGAATGCATAGAGATCTTTTATGGTTTCCTGAGTTATCACTTTAGGTCTCCATTCCTTTGGTAATGATCTTAGAATTTTTGTTACCAACTCATCATCTGGATGTATCTTGCCCAAGTTTTTTAAGGTAGTGATGACGTTGAAATGTTCGAAGAATTCATCTATTGTTTCTCCCTATGAAATAGTCTCGTATCGATGCACTAAAAAACTTATTCTATATTTCTTTACCTCATTTATTCCTTCAAAAGTAACTTGAAGCTTGTCTCATATTTATTTTACAGTAAGTAGAATAGTAAGACATCTTTTCTTACTCTTCTGGAGATAGTGCACATATCAGATGATGTCTTGCTTTGGCATTCAGTTATGCATTTCTTCTATTGGTATCAATCCACACTTCTACATCATCAGTATTAGGAGTTGTAGTTCCATCTTTTATAGCTTGCCAGATTTTGATATCCACCAATTGAAGATATACGATCATTCTCTCTTTCCAATATGAGTAGTTGTTTCCATTGAAGTAAGGAGGCTTTGAGATTGATTGTCCTTCAAGGCTTCTTAAGTTATTTGTCATAATCTATCATGTACTATAAAACACAACAAGTTTGAAACTTGTCTCTGATACGAAATGATTAAGCAAACACATGTAAGAGGCTTTGTAAAAAAAAAAAAAGCAAGGTTTTTTAAATCTTTAAAATCCTTCTTAAACAAAATGAGTTGATAAATGGAAAGGTCTTATTAAAATTCGAAAGGAACTTGTTAACATTTAAAAAGAAAGGATCTTGTTAGTTATTTAAATGATCCTAATCGCATTAGAAAAGAAAGGGGCATGTCAACCGATAGGAGCCTACTAGAGCTGAAATAGAAATAAAGTTGTTAATTGATAGGAGCTTATTGACGCTTAAAGAAAAAGAACCTATTGCTTTATAGAAACAGAAGGAGCATATTGAGAAAACTGAAAGAACCTTTTGAAAACACAAACTTATAATGTGAAAATTTAAAAGTTAGGAAAAGAGAAAGAATGACATAGTAGACTTTTACTAGTTCAGTTAACAACCAAGTCTATGTCCAATCCCTTCAAAGTGTATAACAAGTTTTTAAAAGCTCACAAAAATAAAATGTAAAATCAAAAGTAAGTTCTCAAATAACAATTTCTCTCATGATAGAGTGATTTCATTTTCTAAGACACAATAAGAATGATATGACTCTCAAGAATATAGATGCTGCTCAAATGTTTTCAAAGTTTGTGTATGTTCGTTACTTCACAAGTATTGTTGCTATTCTTTAAATAGTCAATTTCTTCAACTAGTCGTTGCTTCATTTTAATTCTGAGTTGACTTTGGATTTTAAATATTATCTTTGTTGGAACAAAAATTTTCAGAACTAATTGTTCGAAAAGGTAAGATTCTCCCGGATGTTAATAAGAAAAGTTTACTAAGAAAGTTTTTGCAAAAAAGAAAGTAATTTTCTTATAATTTTATTTCTTTAAAGAAATATTGTTATCTATATAAAGAAATAAATCTAATTCAAAATTTGAAATATTATATAGTTATCATCAAAATCGTTAAATATAAACCTTAAGCTAATAATTTTCGATAAGTACATCAAAATTGTTAAATATAAACCTTTAGCTGATAATTTTAGATAAGTACATTGATGCACACTTTTTTCTTTTATGTTAATGTTGAAACTACTAAATGGTGACTTTGATACAGGATGGTAACGTTCTGGCTCTCAATTAATAAGCACTAATCATGAAACTTGGTGATTGGTTTCAGTCACTAGTTCATAGCAGTTGCTTTACGATTGCACATTGACAAGCTTAAGACTTGGAAGTGTCATTGCCGACTGAAATCAGAAACGTGTGCATATGGAATGGG
>JANITW010000008.1:36761940-36772990 GCA_027564335.1 Erythroxylum williamsii
GGTTTAGGGTTTAGATGTGTTATATTTGAAAGATGGGAGGATTATAGTTAAAGAATGTGGGTAAAATAGGTTTTGGAAGGATTCTGGACTCGCACGTCGAGGCGCGCTCATGCCCTCGCCGTGGCGAGCTTCTTTCTGCAGCAGCAAGGACCCATTTTCCTGTACAGACATGTTTTGGTATTTTAGGCATAACTTTTGATGTAGATGTCTAAATGAGGTGATTTTTGATTCGTTGTAAACTTGAGAAAAAGGGCTACAAGTTTAGTGAAGAAATGAAGTTCTGAATCTGTCTCTAAAGATATAAAAGTTTTGACTAAATTTAAACATAGAATTTTTGTTTCAACTTTAGTTATAGTTTGAATTGTTAAAGTATGACTTTCCGATTTCTACACCAAATTGAATGGAATTTTAGTTGTTGTTTAGGGAAATTAAGTGAGGCAAGAGGAGCAAGAAGAACAAGAGTAAAGGCATTCCTAATCAAGTTTATAAGCAAGGAACTTAAGGTGGGTACACGTTTATAATAGAGTAATAAGCCACTCATTGTTTTCTTCAAAAGAAAGATTTAATGATTTAAATTGCATCATCAATGTTGCCTTATTTTCTTTTTGAGTGAATTGTGAAATTTTTATATGTTTTCTATGTGATTTGTATTGATTATTGATGCAAAGACTTTGAAAAAGGGCTTCTCTTTAAAAGAATACATGTTCATGAAATCATGTCTTCAGAAATGATTTATATAAGGATATCATGTTCATAAAAAGCAAGTTTACAAGAAAGTGCCATTTTGGAAACAAGCTTACATGATTTTGAACTATGTGTGTTATGTAAGTTTGTGGTAGTCCCTCAAAAACTGCCACGTGCACGTTGAATCAAGTATAGGCTTCTCCCGCCTGCCCGCTAGTGACATGGAGCTCTCTCAGGAACTTTACAGCTACACAGGACCATTATATGGGAATGTGTAGTGCGTCATGAATTTTGGACTTACCCAAACCATTTTTCTATGCTTATGTGCTTATGATCTATTAACACGTTTGATGCATACATGTTTTAAAATTGCTACTGAATTGTTTGAAAATCAAGCATTTTGAGATTATGATATCTACTATTTACATGCGAAATTACTATGGTTTCAAAAAGGCACGACGACAATGAGCTTTTGAAAATAGTTTTACTTGTTTCTTTATTATAAATATGTGACTCACGAGCTTTACAGCTCACCCCCTTTTTCCTCCCCCTATACAGGTGATGAGCAAGAGATCAAGTAGGTTAAGAGTTACGACATCACTCCGAATTGTCATATTTTTATATTTTCAAGTTATTTTTGGAATGCAAGGCTTTAGTCACATTTCAAGTTTTATTAGTTCAAGAGTATTTTGTATTTTTGGTTCTTGAACTCAAATACTGTATTATGGCTTGAAATGCCATTAAAGCTTTGTAAAACTCTTCTTTTGATTATTAATGATATATGGTTGATTTTGATTTTAGTTTCAAACCTTTCGCATGCAATCTTTTTTTTATGAGGATAAGATTTGGAAGGTTGTGTTTTTGTTCAAGTTATTTTGTGTTGGGTTGTTTTGTTGAAAATGAGTGAAAATTTTAAGTTTGGGTTTTTGTGGGATAACTTCGCGGGTTCACCGCGGTGAAGGTTCAATCGATCACCGCGGTGTAGCTTCACGAGTTGTTTCGCCACGGCAAAACAACATATGCCACGGTGACGCCCACCTTTGCTTCCAAGGGATCTTTCTTCTAAATTTTTCAACTTCTAGGTCTTCCCTCCAAGCCCAAGTCTCATGCTTTCGTGTTCGACATTTAGCTCTGGAAACGGGGTCCAACACTTATTGTACACATAAGGTTCATTAGGATTTTGTGAGAGAGCGAAGTCTTTGATTGTCTCATTAAATCTGATGTTCCAACTCCTAGGTGCTTGCTTTAATCCATAAATGGAATTTTGAATCTTGTATACCTTTTTGTCGTCTTTGGATATGAAGCCCTTAGGTTGTATCATATACACATCCTTAACTAGGTTTCCATTCAGGAAAGTCATATTCTCATCCATTTATCATATCTCATGGTTATAATAAGGAGCAATGGCTAGGAGTATTATAATGGATATAAGTATGGCTATGGGGCTAAAAGTCTTGTCATAGTCAACTCCTTGTCTTTGATGATAACCTTTAGTGAATAGCCTTGCTTTATAGGTAATCATATTACCATCCATTTTGATTTTTTTCTTGAAAATCCACTTGTTACTTATAGATTTTAGCCCCTTGGGTGGGTCAACCAAAGTCTATACTTGGATTTCAAAAATGGAAACCATTTTGGACTTCATGACTTGAACCCATTTTTAGATTCTGAACTCTTCAGAGCCTTTTCATAACAGGTCATCTGATGTACTTACTACTCTTAGTAAGCATCCACATGTTAACTCTAAACATCTCATACTTATAGTTTGTGAGATCCACTATTTGATGAAATCAAGGACTATAACCTGTGCTAGTTTATTCGAATTAATAATGTCCTATCTTATTAGTCCTACGAGTAGGCATAATTTAGATAGTATCATAATTGCACATAATAGGAATCTCATTATCATGATCTCATCATGATTTGCTTCATGCTATGTTTAGTATCATGGATTTCATTAATTTGATTTAAAATCGACATCAATTCATATTTAAACGAACATCAAATTAATTAAAAATTGCCTTTCACTTTATTAATGAAAATAAAGTTTGTACAAAAGTGTTAAAGGTAATTGCGTTTAGAGCACTACTTTAACATCGTGATCTTTGTTATAACCTCAATAATACATTTAAATTCTTAAATTACTCTTATAAATCATAAATAGAGCATACTTTATAAAATGCATGTACAACACATGATAGTTGTGCATTAGTTTTTGTTTTTCTAAGTATTTCACATGTGTTTCTTACATAATATGTTATTATTGTAATGTTTTAAGACTTATTTTGCCTGTTTTTGTTTAGTTTGATCTTCATCTGTTTTTTTTTAATGTTGATTTAGGGTGAGAATTGATCATTTTGGTGTAGGAATAGAGGGTGGTTACCTTTATGATTAACCTAGAAACTACGAGAGGAGAAGAGAAGTGGAGGAGTTGTAGAATAAGAAACCACGATCGAAAGAAAGGGTCTATTTCCTATGAACGCAGGAAATCTCATCATAAAGTTTCTACCACAATAACCCACGATCGTGGGAAGTATAGGGATAATTCCCACGATTATGGGAATTGGAAGAAAAAAGAACATGTTGGTTTCACTTATTTTCTAGGGTTTTATGACTTATCTTATGATATATATTAAGGAAAAAATCCTTAGGGACGAAGGAGAGTCTGGAGAACTTGCCTACTTGAGCTAAAAAATAGATTGAGAGCCTAGAGAGATAGAGAATCAAGATTTCCATTCCAAATCGAGCAAAAAGCACACCAACTAGATTTGGGTAAAGAAGAGGATGAGCTTGCTTCATCTAGTTCTTATTTCATTTTTCTCTTTTAGCATCTTTATTATGGATTGTTTAACTGTTATGTTAATGACATTATGAGTGGCTGAGTTATTTGTAAAGATTACTTTTGAACTACTTGTTGAACTCCTATTTTGTTAGTTTGAATGAATGATGCTTTTGATGAATGTTGAGCTGAAGTGTGATGGGTGTCAAAAAGTGGGCAACATATCAACATTTCATGGGACCATTCCCATCTTCTTTAGGTAACACTTACATATTGCTTGGAGTTGATTATGTTTCCAGGTGGGTAAAGGTCGTAGCTACTCTAACTAATGATGGCAAGGTAGTTCAAAAATTCCTCAAGAAGATATTTACTAGATTTGGGGCACCTAAAGTGATCATAAGCGATGGAGGTAGTCATTTTTGCAACAAACTCTTTAAGAATCTTATGAAAAGATACAATGTTCATCATAGAGTGGTGATTCCTTACCATCCTTAAACGAGTGGCCAAATGGAGGTGGTGAACAGAGCGTTGAAGAAGATTTTAGAGAAGGTAGTGAGCACTTTAAGAAAGGATTGGGCTTTGAAGCTAGATGACACTTTATGGGCTTATAGGACAACTTTCAAAACACCCACAGGAACCGTACCATATCAACTTGTGTATAGCAAGGCTTGCCATTTACCATTGGAGTGAGAGCATTGGGACTATTGGGTCGTTAGGAAGTTGAACATGGATTGGAAGTTAGTAGGTGAGAAGAGATTTTTACAACTTGATAAATTGGAAGAGTTGAGGTTTGATGCTTATGAAAATGTCAAGTTGTATAAGGAAAGGGCAAAGAAGTGGCATGATGCTCACATAAAAAAAAAGGAGTTTAAGAATGGAGACTTGGTGCTTTTATTCAATTCAAAACTTCGATTATTTCTCAGAAACCTCAAGTCAAGATGGACTGGCCCCTTCAAGGTCCTTTAAGTGTTTCTCCATGGAGCTTTGGAGTTAGAAAATGACAAGGGCGAAGCATTCAAGGTCAATGGATATAGATGCAAGCCATACTATGGAAGGATATACTCATAAGAAAGGGAAGTCATCTCTTTCCTTTCTTCCACTCTTTCTTGAATGCATGTGGAATGTTTAAGCTAATGACCTTAACTTAGCATGTTTACCTTTCTTTTTTGTGTATTTATTTATTTTTTTATTTGTTTCATTTTGATTATGTTTGGTTTAAGTTGGCTATAATTTCTTGCTTTTCACTTTTTATTTGAGTTTTAACTTGGTTTCTCTTCAAATTTCTTGTTGGTTAGGTGATTTTGATATGTTTACAGCTTGTTTAAATGTTGGGAATGCATGCTAAGCTTGGAAGAAGGCTAAGAAGTTGGAAAAGTTGGAGTGCCCATGAGTTTGTTTCCCACTAACGTGGGAAGGCTCTTTAGAAACTTTCTGGAGCCTTAACCCATGATCGTGGGATCCTTAGCCGAAAGATTTTTAAAACTCCCCCTTTCTTTCTTCTTTCTTCATCTTCTTATATTCTCTCACTATAAACACGATACCGACTAACCCTAACCTCACAAATCCTTCATCTTTCTCCCAAATCTTGATATTTTCTCCACTTTCTCCATCATTATTCACTTCTTTAATTTTTTTTTCACATTACCCACTCAAGAATACAAGGATTTGGTGAGTTTTTCTCTCTTTCTCTCTTAAAAACGTGCTCATCTCTCTGTTGACTATTTTTGCATATTTTTCTTCTTAAATGGCTCTAAAGAAGTTTCTAGCCTAGAAACCAATCGACTAACTGCACCTCCAAGTCTCCAGAGAAGGTAAACTTGATATGGCAGCCACTTTTCGAGCCCCATTCCATATTTTTAAGAAGGAGAAGGTATATGATTCCAGGACTTTAAAGATTGAGAGTTATTGCCTCCTAGGTACTTTAATTTTAAACTATTAAAAACTATAGGATTAAGATATAACATTGAAAGATTAGCTGAGAATATTGGTTGGGGTCGTTTAATTTATTGTGATGTATCGATATAACCCATACTGACTGTAGAATTTTTTACCACTGTGCACTACAATCCTAAAATGGACACAATCTAGTTTAGGATAAGTGGTCATGCATACAAGCTTGATTATATTGTCATTTATGCACTCTTTGACTTGTCTAGCACCAAAATTCTGGATGACCATGATGAATTTTATGTGGATGATTATTGGAAGAGCCTTACAGGTGAAAACACTTTTGATTCTAGGAATGCCCCAACACTTTGATTCGTAGCACTGAACACTAACTTTTTAACAAGTTTATATTCTTAATTGATTTTAACAAAATTAAAAGCAACAAGTGTTCGACTAAGGAACTTTTCTTTCTTTGGTGTATGGATCGTAAAATTAAAATGAATACCCTATACCACATTTTTTGATCTATTGTAAGTTGCATTACTAAGAAAAACTCATACTTTGGCATGGCTTACATTTTTACTACCTTGGTTTCATTTTACAATCTTGATGTAGATAGTGTGTGCACAGCTAGACCAGATGTGTTTGATGTACCTTATTTGAGACGCTCTGAAATTGTGGAGCCCAATTCTACGGAGCTCCAAAATTCTCAGACGCGCACTGTTGTTAAGAACAGGAAGGGCAAAGATACAACCACTTCTCAACCACCCACCTCTTAGCCACCCCTGAATCCCTAAGAAGAATTAGTTGAAGAGGAACCAGCCGTAGTTGTAGAAGTCTATAAGTTTCAACAAATCCTTAACTAAATGGCTACAAATCATCAAGAAATGTCACTACAAATTAGTGAGCTTGACAACCAGATGAGACAAGTGCATAAGGAGCAGCAGTACATCAAGAAAAAATTTCTCAAGTTCATCTAGATGAAGAACATTAAAGTCCCTTCCCCTACGCCTTCCCTACCACAATCTCCATAAGTTTTCTTACCTTTTACTTTTTACATTGTTTTTATTTACTTTGTTAGTTGTCTTACTTGCTTGTTTGTTTGATGTTGTCTTTTATGTTTAGTTTCCTTTTGTGGTTGCCTTGTCACATTAAGGACAATGTGTTGTCCAAGTGTAGGGAGGTGACATTTGCTTTATTGCATTGTTTTAGTTTATTTTAGCCACTGTTTGCATTTTGTTAATTAGGATGCATGTTTCAGGCACATTAGGTTGTTTTATGTTAAGCAATGGAATCACACTTAAATCATTTTGATTTACTTTTCCATAAGATTTTGTCATGCTAGTTGGAATGAGATTGAATGTATGCTTAAACTCGGATTAGGCTACTTGAGTAGAGGGTGAACCATGTTGAGTGATGAAAACTAGTTGGTTGCATAAGCTTACTCAGAATTTGACACTTAAGCAATAAGGTAGTGTAGAGATGCATAATGAATTTTTATTTTAGCCAATGTGAGGATTGAGCCTATATGACTCCATCTATTGTCATTTTATTTATTTGATTGTGTGATGCTTCCTTAGGTTACTACCTTCAGAACTTGCTTTGAATCGGTTTGAGTCTAAAGGATGCATGCTTAATAGAGAAGATTAAGTTGCTTTTTATGTTAACCTTTAAGCTTAAATGACCTCGCTTTTATTATCCATTGCTACCCTCATTGAGTCTTAACCCTTTTGTTTCTTGAAAACACCCCACATTTTAAAACCTAAAACCCATTAGCCTATTCACAAGCTTAGTAAAGTATTAAGTGACGTATTAGTTTGGGATTTCTGCTACAAATATTTTTGAGATAAGTTAAGTGATACTTCTACTCTCCGATCACACTACATTTAGTTGCTATTTTGTTCATTATTTCTTTATTTATATATTTAAAAAAGAGAAAAAAGGAAGAACATTTTAGTAGCGTCAATAAGTGCGGAGTAGTAATATTTTACATTTTTATATCTCAGAAATATGTTTTGTTATCCCTTTGTTCACTTATTACTTTACGAATGCTTGTGTTAAACCCTTTACCACATTACAACCAAAGCAAGTGTTTTTGATCTATTTGTGCATGTAATCAAATGTAAAGGAGAATTGGTGTATTGGCAAGCCGATGGTAGTGTAGTTTTCTACAGGGAGCTTAAACAAAGCACTAACCATCAAACACTTAAGAGAAATAAGTGAAATCGTGAGGAAGATTCATTTTGCGCTTATATTTATCTTTAAGTGATGGTGCCATAAGTTGAGTTTGCTTATGTACACTAATGAAAAGTAGTCATGATATGTGTAACAACTTGACATTTGAGTTAGCCAAACTTTGAGGGATTGCATGCTTGATCTTTGTGAAAATGAAGTGATGGAATTGATGGGTTGTGTTTGATTTTGCTTGAGGACAAGCAAAGATTTAAGTATGGGGAAGTTGATAGTTATGTAACAGTGTGAGTTTTTCTAAGTATTTGGCATGTGTTTTTTGCATAATAGGTTATTATTGTTGTGTTTTTGGGACTTATTTTGTGTGTTTTTATTTAGTTTGATCTTCATGGTTGTTTCTTTTATGTTTGATGTTAGTTTAAGGTAAGAATTGATCATTTTGATGTAGGAATGGAGGGTGACCACCTTTATGATTGAGCTAGGATCTAAGGGAGGAGAAGATAAGTGGAGGAGCTGTATAACAAGAACCCACGATCGTGGGAAAGGGGTTATTTCCCACAACCATGTGAAATCTCATCAGAAATTTTCAGCCACATTAACCCATGATTGTGGGAAGTACAGGGATAATTCCCACAATCATAGGAACAAGAGGCAGAAAGAACACGGGAGTTTCATTTTTTTTTTAGAGTTTTATGAGTTATCTTGTGATATATAAGGGCACAAATCCCTAGGTTGAAGGAGGGTTGAGAGCCTATAAAGAAGTAGAAAATCAAGATTTCCATTCCAAATTAGGTAAAGAGCACACCAACCCTAGATTTTCTAGATTTGGGAAAAGAAGAGGAGGAGTTTTCTTTATCTAATTTTTATTTTTTTTCTCTTATAGCATCTTTATTATGGATTGTTTGGTTTTTGGGGATGTTAATGACATTATGAGTGGCTTAGTTATTTGTAGAGATTACTTTTGAACTACTTGTTAAACTCCTATTTTGTTGATTTGAATGAATGATGCTTTTGATGAATGTTGAGCTTATACCTTTCAATATATTGAGAAATTGAGTTGGGTAAATTATGTAGGGCTATTTAATAAGAATTAGCACTCTATAGACCTACATTTATCAAGTTAATTGATTAGTTAGAGAGAGATCTTAGCTAATTAGTTGATTACCTATAGGATAACTTCATAACTAGATGAATTGGTGGACTGATTTTGTAGATCGAGAGATTGCTTAATCATCTCCATTTAATTTACCTAGGGACAATTAATTACACCCTTAAGAGAGGGTGGTTAATACATTAGGACATCTTAGGTGAGGCACAATTAAATGAACAAGGTAAGAGGGAGATAAAATAGGAAAAAAGTAATCTCTAATTGTTAAATCTTGAATTCCAAGTTTCTGCACTTTTTCTTTATCATTTATTGATTTTTAGTTTTTTTATTTAGTTTAATTTTTTTGTTTATATTCATTAAAATTGGTTGCTAAACAAAGATTAACATGAATGAAGTGGTGCCTAAGCACAATCCTTATGGGATTGACGTCCGCTTTTTACTACAAGTTATGACCCGTATACTTGTAGTTTTGAGTATAAAACTAGTCATTTGTTATTCAATCAACAAGTTTTTACACTTTACATAGTACAATTATCAAACTAGGCTATAAAAAATTCTCCCCTTCCTATAGAAATTTCATCCTCGAAATTTTATCAAACTAGGATATAAAAAATTCTCCCCTTCCTATAGAAATTTCATCCTTGAAATTTCAAATAAATTTAGTCATCTCAAAAATATATATTTTGACTTCGTATCCAATCTTCGTGCTTCCACTTTGTTCATAAGGACCAAACATATTGTGGGCTTAACTTGTCACATTCCTTAAAACAGGCTATTCCTTTCCATGATAATATTTGTAAAAATTCTTTGATTTTTTAACTTTAACTCTAAATTCTTTCTCCATTTCTGAACTTAACTCTGCTATCGATTTTAGATACTATCACTTTGACTCGCATACTTTTGATATTATTTGGGGTTATTAGAACTAGTTCAGCCCAACTAATTTTCTTTTATCTATCTAATCATCATATACCAACACTCTACATAACTATATACTTTCAATCACTTACAACTAAATTAATCTATTAAGAGGATACCTACCTTGGATGGTTAGGAAATGGCCATTTTTTTTATTTGATCCTTTATCTCCCATATATTATCACATCTTTTTAGATTTTGCAAAATTGCTACCATAAAATCCTTCTTAATATGTTTCCATTTCCATTCCCAATGAGGGAGTGGCTAAGCAATTTTTTTGTTGGTTCTTTAGCTCTTAGCTTTGACTTGTTGATTTAACAAGCATTTAAACATATACTTTGCTATCACCCTTTTCATAACTTTTCGATCTTAATGCACTTTAAAGGTATAATTCCTCTTTATGTTCCTCATATGCATGGTACATATTGGTGAATGGCTTAATCTGGAATTTCTTTCTTAAGTGTAGCCATGACTAGTACATACAATTCCTGACCTAACATCAACGTAATGTTACTTCTCAATAAAATACCATTAGAATTTGCAACTTATCTCCATATGAAACTCTTTTGTTGAAATCATTGCTTTCACTTTCTCACTAATAACCAGTTTAGTA
Source organism: Erythroxylum williamsii (assembly GCA_027564335.1). Classification (NCBI taxonomy): domain Eukaryota; kingdom Viridiplantae; phylum Streptophyta; class Magnoliopsida; order Malpighiales; family Erythroxylaceae; genus Erythroxylum; species Erythroxylum williamsii. The sequence continues at coordinate 36,772,120 of JANITW010000008.1, forward strand.
ATAACTTTGCTAACTTAACCATACATGAAACCATCCATTTAACACTATCACGATTCACATTTACTTAGATTACTACTAATGAAAATTTGATTGCGATTCTCCACAAAACAGTTGTTCTTGTATACTTCAAAATAATAAACATTTCCTTTCTCATTATATCTAATTATTAAAAAAAACTCAATCATATTTTTCTCTTATTTCTTATGCCTCATATGGACTCCTTAGCATTCACATCTCAAATCCATTACCGTTAGTGAACTTTTTATTATACCATTGTCATTTCCCATCATATTCTTTGGAAGCAAATTAATCATTCAAGATCATATCGTAAAACACTAACATAATATCGTATTCACGTAAAAACCATTGAATTACATCAGAGTTCAAATGTTACTATCTCATAATGTAATTTTGAGCTTATCAAACCTCAATCTCTTTAAATAAGGAGTATCCATCTTACTTCCACTGTGCAACCATGATTTTCAATAAAAATATCTTTAATTTTCCATTTCTAATACTTCAAAACATTGATATGATTTCAGGTACCTCATAACTTAATCTAGGACTTCATTAGTTACTAAAAAAATTTAATTACCTAAAATCTCCATGTCTCATATATAATCCTTATCAGTCACCCAATCATATGGATAAGATGGCCCACTATCACTTAGTCTGTTATAGATAAGAAAAATAACTGTTGTATAATATTTTAATTCTTTAAGTTTTGTTAAATCTATCATCATGCATACATGCATCATGATTTTATACAAAGTTCCAATAATTGTTGACTAGTGTGCTCATGTTTTAATAATTTATATTTTCAGACATAATCAACCACAAAATGAATCCACTCACCCTGCTCTTAACTAAT
>JANITW010000008.1:36814128-36825091 GCA_027564335.1 Erythroxylum williamsii
CAAATCACAATCCAACCAATTCATGATCACAATTAAATACCGAAAAATGCCATGAATGCATGTACCTATAAATGCATTTGCAATTAACTCATAAATGCTTAGTTAATAAAAAGCAGTATGAAATCCTACCCAGTCCCAATTTACCGATATGCCCATCACATCAGTAACGAGACCCTACAAAAACAAGTGCGGATTTTTGTTTTCTTATGGGCAAAAATTTAGCTTTATGAAAATCAAATTTTGTGTTGAAAAATAAATTCATTACACATTTTTTACCGATTGGGCTAGGTCATGTGAGTGAAGAGTTTAAAGCGGAAGATCCAAGTCCAAGAAGAATATTTTGGGCCTAAAAGGCTTCTAATTATTTTTATATTTCTAGGATGGACAATCAAATGTGGCTTATTATTTCATTTGATGAATGGATAAATGAATGAAAATAATATGTGATATTATGTGATTGCATGTCATTTAGATAATTGCTAACCCCAGGCTTTGTCATGCATTCATTATGTATGAGATATATAATGAAACAATATAGGATGGATAATAAATTGCATCTAGAGATGTTTGTAATTAAAACTTAAAGCCCAAAAAGATTGGGTGGGAAAGGATACTCATGTGAGAGTCTATAGTCTCTAAATGATGGCCCATTTGCATGTGGTGAAGTGTTACTCCCCACTGGAGGGTAAAAATCCTAGGTCTTACATGGTTTGGGTTTCCTTAAGGATAAGTCCATTTATTGTTAGCAAATGTGACCTCCCACTGAGGTGTGATTTGCAAGTACCATTAGTGAGTGAATCAAATGATTAAACACTTAACATATTTTATCAATAACCTACCCACCATAGCTCTGTTGGTCAAAGTATGGACTGAATTAAGATGCTTTTTTAAAAGTTACGTATGAAGATGCTTGGTAGCTTTTTTAATTGGAGGGTCTCAGTTTTTCTTTTAATGGACAAGATGACCTGTCGCCACTTAAGTCTATTATAGATAAGAAAATTAACCGTCGTATAAAGATTTAATTGTTTTTAAGTTTTGTTAAATCTATCATCATGCATACATGCATCATAATTTTATACTAAGTTCCAATTTATTGACTATTATGTTCATATATTTTCAGACATAATTAACTACAAAATGAATCCACTCACTTTGCTCTTAACAAATAAAAAATTGGAAAATGGAGAGAAATTTAATGAATGGAGATGTAACCTTGTCATTTTTCTTTAATATGAACATATTTCATGGGTTTTAACTAAAAATGAGCCTGCACCTGTAGGTGGAGATTCAACTCCTGAGATAGTCCAATAACATGAGCATTGGCAGAATGTTGACAAGACTACTAAGTGTTATATTCTAACTTCTATCAGCGACATGTTGCAAAAACAAATTGCTTGTATTAAAATTGCTAGTGTTATGTTCCATCACCTACATGAGATGTTTGATGTGAGGACTATGCCTACAAGAGTGAAAGCTATCTAAACCTTTCATAATCTTAGACAAAAACTTGGTGAATCAGTGTGAGATTACATGATGAAGGTAATCTTTACGGTCACTGGGGCTGAGATGATTATGATCATTAATAGCTTAAATTCTTCCTTTCAGCAATTTAAGTTGGACTATGAGTTGAACAGCAAGGATTACACCTTGAGTGAGTTGATGAATACCCTTCAGAGTACAGAGGAGGTATTGAATATCAAGGCTTATTGTTCAGAAGCTAATGTAGCATATTTTTCTAAGCCCAAGGGTAAGGGCAAACAAAAGAAGAAGGGTCTAATGAAAAAGAAGGCCTAAACAGGAGTCAAGGCCCAAACAGGGTTCAAGCCATAATCCATTAAAAAAAGGCCAAATAGAACACTAAGGGAAAGTGTTTCCACTATGATGAGATGGGCCATTGGAAAAGAAATTGTCCAGTCTACCTTGAGTGCCTCAAAAGTAAACAAGGTATGGGTTTCCTATGTTTGTTAGGAACTAAAAATTGGTAGATTTATCTAATACCTGGATATTAGATTCAGGAGCCACTAACCATGTTTGCAATTCTTTGCAGGGGTTCCAGCAAAGGAAAAGACGACCTAAAGGCTAGTTTCAAGTCAAGATAGCAAATGGATCCTATGTTTCAGCAGAATCAGTGGCAGTAGTTATCTTAGACTTTCCTAGTGGTCATAAGTTATATTTGTAGGATGTTTATTACATGCCAATGATTGTAAGGAACGTGATTTCTAGTTTTTGTTTAATAACATTTGGTTATTCCTTATATTTTAAGAATGTTGTTTCACTATATAAGAATAAGGATTTTATTTGTGATGCGATAATTAAACAGGGATTTTTTTTATAGAACCTATGACAAACTCACTAAACACCATATAGTTGATAAAACCAAGACATTCCAATGACTCTAGCATTAATTCTAAATATCTGTGGCACTTAAGAATGGGTCATATCAATTATAAAAGACTTGACAGGTTAGTAAAGTATGGGATCCTTATTGGTTTGGATAATGATCTATTACCCACCTGTGAATCTTGTATTAAAGGAAAAATGACTAAGGCCTCATTTCCTTCTAAAGGAAACAAATCTGAATCTGCGTTGGACTAATACATACAGATGTGTGTGGGCCCATAAACGTACAAGCTAGAAGAGGTTATGAATAATTCATACCCTTTATAGATGATTACTCAAGACATGCCTATTTGTATTTATGCATAGAAAGAGCAAATCTTTTGAAAAGTTCAAAGAATTCAAAACCGAAGCTGAAAAACAACTAAGTGAGCCATTAAAATAACTTCGTTCAGATCGAGGTGGTGAGTACTTATCTGGAGAGTTTTAGTAATATTTGATTGACAATGAAATTGTTTCCAATTTGTCAGCTCCTCAAACACCTCAACAGAATGGTGTAGCGAGAGGAGAAATAAAACTCTATTAGAAATGGTAAGATCAATGATGTCGTATGCTAGCCTTCCAGAATCGTTTTGGGGATATGCAATACAAACGGCAACATATCTTCTTAACTTTGCTCCATCCAAATCGGTGCCTAAAATACCTAGGGAGTTGTGGATTGGTCGAGTGTCTTCATTATGGAACTTAAGGACTTGGGCCGCCCAGCTTATGTTCTAAGACCTAAATCCATAAAGATGGAACTAAATTCAGAAGTATGTTTATTTGTAGGATATCCTAAGGGAACACGAGGGTACTATTTTTATAGTCCTCAGGATAGGAAGGTATTTGTGTCAACAAATGGGACCTTCCTAGAGGAAGAGTTTATGAGAAATCACAAAGGAAGAAGTGAAGTAGTAATAAAAGAGTTAGTTGTTTCATCTAATTCAAGAGTTGATATGGATATAATAGAACAAGATGTCGAAATGGATTCAAGAGTTGAATTAGAAGTGCAACATGAACATCAAGTAGTGCCTAGACATAGTGAGAGGGTTGTGGGACAGCCAGATAGGTATCTTAGTCTAGGAGAAGGCTTTATTCCCATCTCAGACCAAAAAGAAATGGATCCCATTACATATACACAGGCTATTAATGATGTTGATGTAGAAAAATGACTCAAGGAGATGGAATCAGAAATAGATTCCATATACACCAATGAAGTCTGAATCCTTGTAGATTTACCACCGGATGTAAAAGCGATAGGGTATAAATGGATCTACAAAAGGAAAAGAGGATTAGATGGAAAGTTAGAGACCTTTAAAGCTAGATTGGTAGTTAGGGGCTATACTCAAAAATAAGGTATAGACTATGAGGAGATTTTTTCTCTGGTTCCCATGTTTAAGCCCATCAACATTCTTTTGGCCATAGCAGCCTATTTCGATTATGAAATATGACAAATAGATGTCAAGATCGCATTTCTTAATGGTGATCTTGCGGAGACCGTTTATATGGCCCAACCAAAAGGATTCATTGAGCCAGGTAATGAACATAAGGTATGCAAGTCACAAATGTCCATTTACGGACTTAAACAAGCATTTACTTCTTGTAACATTAGGTTTGATAATTCTATCAAAACCTATGGGTTCATACAAAACCTAGATGAGCCTTATGTATATAAAAGGATACAAGATGGAAAGGTTATTTTTCTAATCCTATATGTTGATGACATTCTACTCATTGTGAATGATGTGGGAATATTATCTACAATTAAGGGATGACTAAATGAATAGTTTTCAATGAAAGATTTAGGAGAGGCTAACTATGTTCTGGGGATCAAACTTATAAGAGATCATAAGAACAAATAGATAGCATTGTCTCAATTAACCTACATTGAGAATATGCTCAATAAGTTTACCATGCAAGATTTCAAGAGGGGTTTCACACCTACTAGACATTAAATCAAACTTTCAAAGGAACAAACACATAAAACCCAAGAGAAGGTTGAACGCATGCGTAACATTCCATATGGTTTGACTGTTGGAAGTTTAATGTATGCAATACTTTACACTAGACCAGATATCTGTTATGCAGTGGGATTGGTAAGTAGATTTCAGTCCAATCCAGGAATAGAACATTGGACTACGGTTAAGTGTATACTGAAGTATCTTCATAGAAGAATTTAATGCTTGTTTACTTTTGAAGTAATCTTATTCCGATGGGATATATGTATTCCGATTTCCAATCAGATGTTGATTCAAGGAAATCAATTTTTAGTTCTATATTTGTTTTAGGAGGTGGAGTCATAGTCTAGAGGAATATCAAGCAATCTTGTGTTACTGTTTCGACTATGGAGGTTGAGTATGTTGCTATTTGTGAAGTAGTAAAAGAAACAGTCTGGCTCTGCAAGTTCCTGAATGATTTGGAGGTGGTTCCTGAGGCAGAAAAGGCCATTACACTTTATTGTGATAATAGTAGGGTAGTGACTAATTCTAAAGAACCTCGAAATCACAAAGCTACCAAATACATTTAGCAAAAATACCATCTTATAAGGGAGATAATACAACGTAGAGAGGCGAATGTGGTAAAGATTCCCACAGAGCAAAACCTTGTTGATCCATTCACTAAGACATTGTCTCAAAAGAGCTTTGAGGGTCACCTAGAAGGGATGAGAATGAGGGATATGTCATGCTTGTTTTAGGGCAAGTGGGAGATTGTTGGAGTTATGTAAATACAGTGCCCTAGAAAGCATGTGTATTTACATGCAACTTAATTTTCTTACAGTTACAGTTTTATAATCAAAATATTTGTTATTAGTAAAACAAAAGAGATTGGTTTTATATGTATGAGCATTATATATCTAGTGAAAAGATACTAAGATTCTTTTGTAAGTAATAGAACCCCAAGTCTACATTTAGAAATGGGCTAGACTTTGGTTTAATTTGATTAATTAGATTAATTAAATTAAAACAAAATTTTTAAGAGAGTAAAATGCAATTTCGTTTTTCATTAGGGTTGACTGTGCAACTGCACATTTAACATTAAATTTCGAAATAAAGATGGTCTTTATTATGGTTTATCATTATTAAATGGAGTTATGAACTTACCATTAAATGGTTTAATGATTATCTTTTAATGATAGCATGTAACCTATTAGCATTGATTGGATTGAAGAAGAAAGATGTACATTAGATGGACCATCTTCCTTCTTTCATAATCAAAAACGAAATTGATAGGTCTGATTTAGGTTAATAGACTTTTCATATAGTCATCTTAAAGACAAATGAGAAGAGTCTCATTTAATGACTTCTTTATGATTGATTAAATGAAGAAATGATGCATTGGATGGAAGACTATTCTTTCCTTTGTTGTTAACCGAAAGTGTGAGAGTGTAAGAAGTGTTCTTACAATTTTTATCACTCTCTCTCCTATCTTGCATGAAAAAATAAAAAATTGCATAAGAAGTGTCTCATTGTCTCCTTCTTTCTTGTAAAACAATACTCTTCCAAAGTGTTTCTTCTCCTTTCCCACCAAAGGATTTTGTTAGCCAAGTTATCCTAGGAGAACAAGAGGTAAATCAAATTGGTTGAGGATACAACAATAAGGACAAGATAGATTGATAAAGGAAAAGATTCAAAAGCAAAGGCTTTGGATACAAGAACAAGGAGAGGATAGCGCAGCGAGGAATTAAAACTGTAGTAAAGGAGTCGGTAACACTCTTCATCTTGTTTTTGTTTATTATTATCCTTATACCATATCATGTATGGATTGGCATGATGATTTGGATATGTTACTTCCGCTGCAAAGATGATTTCTAAAATGTTTTGAAATCTATCGGTTCTCTAAATATAGCATGCTTTTTTTTCCAATCCAACAGATCTCTCTATTATTTTGTTAGATCTAGCTCTATTTTTAATAGATCTTCACTGGTTTTTAAGTCATATGTCTAAAATCTTAGTGCAAGCAAGTGTATTTCTATTGGATTGTTGGTTTGAAACCAAAAGTAAGACTAAAAGGCATTTTACCTATTATAGACCTTTAGATGATCTTATGGGCTCACAGAATGTTGTATAATTCTTTCACCTAAGTGCTTTTGCCTTCTTTGAATAATCTTAAATCCATTTGATAATTAAGGACTTTAGCTAATATGCTTAGCCTAACTGTAGGTTACAATAGAAAATCAATGATTGATGTTCATGTTTTTGCAATATCTTTAAAAAGTTTTATAGTAGAATTATGTTTTCTTATATGTGGTTGTAATTAGGGGAATTTCATACATGTTAATTATTAATTTCTTTGGAAAACGTTTTACTAACTTTTCTATATTTGGTAAAGATTCCACCTATCTCATGAAATAGTCTATTACCACACAAAAAAAACCTATAATGCCTTATTGTAGGTAAAAGTGACCCTAAAATATCTTTTTTATCGAAAAATGGGATGAAGCCTAATATTACTATAAAATCTTCTATATAAAAATTTTTAAAATTTTTGTCATTTGCCACTTTTTCTTGAATCCAACATCTTATTCTATAAATGGTTACAAGTATCCCAACTTGATGATTATTTGAGCTAAGGTTACTCTCCCTTAATAGTCTCTACATACCCGTGAATGAATATCATTTAGTACATAGTCTTATTACACTTTCGGGATACATTTTACGTTGGAAGCATATGATCTCTTGTATAACTGCCTTTTAACTAGGACTAAATAGTTGATTTTATGATTATCTTTTTGGTGAAATAGGTATCACTTAGTGACTTTTTATTTTGAATATTTATAATAATAAATTGACAAGTCAATATTTATATGCTATTCGATGTCTATTTACTTAGTATTTCACACCTTTGTTATATTTTTTATATGGATTTTATTATGTTTTTCGATGTTTTGATCATTATCTTGTAGGTGATGAATTTGAAGGATAAATACAAAAATCTCCATAATTGTCCAATTAATTATATTTAGAGTCGTTTAGTATATAGGAAGATAGAAAAACAACTTTGGAGTTAAGAGTTGATTCTAACTTGAAGAAGTTGAAAAGTATATAAGTCGAAGGAGCTAAGTATATTAGGAACTAAATCTAAAACTAAAACATGCACCATCTTCACAAAGTCTAGGGAGTTAATATACATCACCATACTATTGCTAGACATGAAGTAAACTGGTATCAATCTTGTCTTTAATTTACAGAGATAAATAGTATAAAACTAGTTCTAGTTATGAAACATATCAAGTGTAAGTTACATAGCAACCAATAAGAGTAAAAGAAGCAGTCAATCTTTAATATGTAATAGGCGCTAGTTCTTAAAGATAAATTATGAGATTATGGTATTTTTAAACTTTAATTCATTTATAACTCTTACTATAAAAAAATTAGGAATTAGCGATGGAAAAATGCCGACGGAGCGAAACCATTGCAAATTACTGACAGAAAATCAATTTCTATCAGTAACATTGTTGGGAAAATTTTCATTTAGCGGTGATAACAATATTTGTTGGTAAGTATAGAGGGAAATTTTCTCAGTAAACTTTTCGACAGACTTTAACGATAGAATACAGTTACCATTGGTAAAGAAGGTGGGGATTGTTAGCATAATAAAAAAGTTTTGATTTTATCGATGGGAGAATTTTCATTGGTAAATTCTGTCAGTAAATTTTTAAGGTAAACATCATCGTTTGTTTTGGCTTCAATGTTTTAAATGAAACAAAAATGTCATCATTTGGTTTAACACCAAACAACGTCACTTTCATTTACATTTAACCCACCTAAAAGACCCCTCCCTTGTGTCTTCTCCGGTTTCTCTGTCGTGGACTTCTCTTATGCTCATCGACATTTGTGTTCTCCGGCCACTATCACTGTGCCCTTCGACAGAGATATTCTTACACGTTGGATGTATTTGGGTATTTAATAAAAATCATTTATTTGGGTATTTAGTGATTGGAAAACAATTTTAATGTACAAATGTTAGTGATGCAAGGGATAAGATGTGATTTTGGTTGTGATGTTGGGATGAATTTATGATGCATGTAAGGTGTTTGATGAATTGCCTGTTATGTTGATGTTAAATGATGGGACTGTTCTGCAAAATTGATATTGATATAAATCTATTCCTTGTGTTATAACTTTGATACAATTCTCTATAGGTTTGACACCTTTCCTCCCCTTATTTTTATTAATTAATCCTCACAAAACAATAGTACATTCGGTGAGTTAAACCATGTCAATTTTTATTTTTCTCCTTAACATAGCAGTGGTAATAATAGATTAACATTATCTTGTTCTTCCACTCAATGTATTCCTTAGGATCATTCCTACATTGAAAAAATGAATCTTCATCTTAATGATTCCTAAATCCCTTTATATTATGTTAAATCTATTATAATTCTTTCATACCTCTCGTGACGTCTATAGAACCTTTTAGAGTCTCTTACATACCTAGTTCGTATCTATAGTATAAACCTATCCTTATTGTCAAACTAACTTCTTCCCCATTTTCCTTGACATATAGAGCATACCCTAAATAAGAGGGATTGATCAATGATGATTTTTTATGCAATAGATTCACATCTCTAACATATTAAGAAAAGATAGGAAAAAAAATTGAAAGAAAAGGAACTATAAAATCCTAATCTAAGAATGAAAGTTTGGGGATTGATTATAAGATAGGGAAGGTGTTAGGCACCTAATCATGCTCATCTAAATAATTACCTAGGCTTATGAGAAATTTTACAGATTTAGAGAAAGATTCAAAGAAGAAAGGTAAGATTGGTAGGATGAAAATGTAAAACAATTTGTTATACCTTTGATAAATCAAATTGTGTAATTTAATTTGTTATTACATAATTGATTAATTGTTTATGAAAGACTAGTTTATAAAGGTTTAAAGAGTACTTAAATTATTAGGGTTAATTTTGATTATTATAATTGATAATACTTTTTGTTAATTATATATATTAAAAATTTTGATATATAAATATTAAAGAGAATTCACACACTTTTTTATTTTTGAATAATTTACCCTTCTTTTTATATTGTTATTTTAAGTCAAATTTTCTTAACAATAGTCATGTCGACTATAAAATTGAAAAATATAATTAGAATATTCTACAATATTCTATATGGTTTTACGGATAGTTTAAACCAAACAAGTCAGGATTGGTTTGGTCTAGCAATATTTTAACATTACTCCCACTAAAAATCCACATATTTCTATTTCAAAATAAACAATATTATTTTCTGATTTGCTTGCTTTAATATATTAAAATATAACAAAACTATTGACCAAGTGTATTATATTAAATACGAAATATTCTTTTTCACAGGTCATATATTGTGTTAAGGAGCGTCGCTCATCCTTCTTTTTTGTAGTCTGAAGTTGTCCATCCATCTAAGTAAGTCATCCAACTAATGTCTACCATATGTATTGCTTTAATAATACAATTCTAATGTATTTGGGTTTTGTGTGAACACAAAGGAGGACTTGATTTTATGTTGATTAGAATATTCATATAATCATTTACGAGTTTTTATATTCTTCTTTAATAGTCTAAGTATTTACTGTAAATGGAATGAGTTTGAGATCTTATGGATGATTTGAGGCATAACTAAGTTCCTAGGACGGTATATAGGCTGGAAACCCATGATGCAGCTCCTGTGAGGCTTATCGGTGAAAAATTCCCCGAGCCTAGGAGTCACAGTAAGAATTTGCTTTTTTGATTCACAAGTGTAAATAATGCTGCGTACTATAGTATTGAAATCAATTGTAGGTGATTAACTCAAACATAAATACTTCAACTTCAATGTAATCAATTTAAGACAGTTCTTTGCATAATAAATCCCTAGGATAGTATGTAGGGTGGAAACTCGTGAAGCAACGCCCATGAGACTTATTGATGAAAAATTTCGCGAGCCTAAGAGTCACAACAAAAACTTGCTTTGTTGATTCACAAGTGTAAGTAGTGCCACGTACCATAGTATTGACATCTATTATAGGTAATTAATTCAATTGATTAATGCTTAGGGGATGTTATGTAAAGTTTATATATTCTATAGAATTAGAGTACATAAATGAAACTAATTATAAAATCACTTTTTAAATTAATAGTTTTACATAAATGAGTAATGTTTATAGATTTTGGATGTATAGACGATTAACACCTGATGGTTTCATTAATGCTAAGTTTATTGAGGGAGTTGAAGTTTTTATTTATTATGAATGCTCTCAACCAACATATATGGATGGCTTAAAGATCAAATGTCCATGTAAAAAGTGAAAACATATTCGATTCCTTCCTATTGATGAAGTGAATGGCCATTTACTGAGAAAACAAGTGTACACGATATAGGATGCCATTGATTTGTAGCATCTCAACTTGTAATGAAGTAAACTCGTCAGTAAATATGGATGAGTTTGAAAGGGGGATTGGATTTAGAACAAATAATATAGGTGCAACTGAAAATCCTTACACTCAAATGGTTTATAATGTAGCCAGTTATACCTTTTAGGAAAATATAAAAAATCTTGAAGAAGAACCAAACCCACATGCAAAATAATTTTTTGACTTACTAACTCAACTTACTAAGAATTA
>JANITW010000008.1:36828795-36840004 GCA_027564335.1 Erythroxylum williamsii
TGAAAGAACAAGAAATTGTTATTGAAGGGTTTTACGAAAAGATTATCACAATTCAACCCCCCCTTCTTGTGTATTTTGTTCACATTATTACTCAATATATTAACGTGTGATTTACTTCAGGTAGATCACTACATGATCACATTCATCAAGGAATTTTATTTGATGATCATAAAACTTGCATTTATTGGATTTAAATAAGACAAGTTAAGGATGATGTGCTTCCCATACTATCTGAGAGATTGAGCAAGGAAATGGTTGATCTTAATAGAGAATGACCTTTTTAAGGTGTAAGACCATATTTATGACATATTTATCTTGGCAATTTTTTCCTCCACTCAAAACATTAAGTTAAGGATGCAAATATAAAGCTTTAGACAAAAGGTAGGTGAACCATTTCATGAAGCTTGGGAGCAATATAAGGCTCTATTTAGTGCCTCAATCATTAATACATCTTGCAACTAGTGATGATATTATATATGGGCCTAAAATTAACATGTCAAACTTTTTTGGATACTATGACTTAAGGAACTATCTATGAAAATACTATTGAAGAGGTGAATGAGATCATAAAAACCTTAGAAAGAAATTCATTGACTAAAGAGGGAAGAGGGAAATCTAAAGCTTTCCTCTATGAGGTATAAGCATCTTCTAAACTATCAATACAAATTGCTAACCTATCAAACAAGATGAAGATGATCTTGGATCATGAAATGAGCAACAGGGAAGTGTATACCAATATGGTCAGTATGGCCACCTAGTCCATACATGTATGAATCTTGAGCTACTTTTGATATACAATAAGGATGCTGACTACATGGCTTCCTATAAGGGAAAGCAATTAATGTATAACAAACCCTTTTCCATCACATATAATTTGAGTTAGAGGAATCACACAAACTTTTCATTGAAGAAGCAAGAAGTAGGTAGAGAGAGAAGATCTATGGGACTACCTAAGTTCCAAAATGGGTCTTAATTTCAATAACAACCACTATATAACAAAAGGATGGAGGAGATGTTAAAAAAATCATATCTTTGTTGATGCTCAATTAAAATAAGTAATATAAACAAAGAGAGAAAACATCAAAGACTTAAATGTTAAATTGGCAAAAGTAACATCAACGACCAATCTAGCAATCTATAATTTCGAGGTACAAGTTGGTCAATTAACTAAGTGGAAAGAGAAAGACATTAATGAAAGCTTTCAACCAATATTAAGGTCAACCTTTAAGATCAAGCGTGTCCTATTATATTAAGGGGTGCCAAAACACTTGAACCTAATGTTACCAAAGCGGTTGACGCAAATTATGTTAGAGTTAAGCTCATGTCACCTGAGTTTAAGCCTAATTGGGCTTTAGGTGACTCAAACCATATCTAAACCACCAAACTATTAATTAGGTCAACCTAATCTGACTCAATCGATCATCTATCAAAACTGCAATCTTACTTCACCACTCTGTTAGTCATCTTTATCTTTATCTTTTAGAGAACTAACCCAAAATTAGGAACAATGATGTGTAAGTCGAGCTCAGGCTATAACTTTTATAAAATTTAATTAGGCTTAAGAGATTTAACCCAAACAACTTGGATTCAACTTAAGTCCAATCAGGCTTTAACTGAAATAAAGTCCAATCAACCTTAGTTAAGTCTGGTTTGGTTGAATTATGTCTAAAGGCTAACCTTTTTTGAGAATTATTAAATGGTTCAAATCTCATTTAGTTCAGGTCAAGCTTAAAAGGCTTATACTTTTAGAAATATATTAAATGTTCCAAATCCAATTAGGCAAGTTAAGCCCAAAATTCTAACCCTTTGGAAGTTTTTTTTAATTGACGGAAATACCTAAATGTTTTATTTATAAAATCACCTTCATTCTCCTTGTCTTTTCACTTTCAATATGAGAAGAAGTATGAGGAGGAAAGTGATTCTATAAAGAAAATATTTGAGTCTTTGCCTCAATCACAAATTTTAAAGAATTGGACATTTGGGCTTAACTTTACCCGAACTTTGGACTCCTTATCCTAAATGCAATTTGTTATTAAAGAAATGATGTAACTTTGTTTAAAATTGTTTCTAATATAGTTAGGATTTGGGCTTCAAGTTAGCTGAATTGTGAAGCGCGGGCTTGAACTCGACCTAAAGCCTTAAAGTTTTTATATGTAAAAGTTTGAACACAACACAAAATTCGATCAACTTGTTTTGAGCTTGTCGACTTTAGGTTAGATTAGGTCGGGTTTTTAACTATTTTACCATCCTTGCCCAAAACAACACCAAAAATAACTATATTTAGTCGAAAGGCCAAAATAATACACCAAAAGAATCACAAATTTGGAAAAATCCACTATCCATATGTGAAAATACATATGAAATAGGGTTAAATAGAAATGAAACAAAATGGGAGATTTTAGAATAAGGAGATGAGAGGCAGTGGGTTAGAAGAAGAGAGGAGCTAGCAACTTTGAGAAGTGAAAGATGGAGAAGAGATGCAAAACAATAAGTTTCTAGAATTAGGGAGATGAGAGGTGGTGGATGATGATAGTGAATTTGAGGAAGAGAGATGAGAGGCAAAGGGTCATGAGTGAGGGTAATGACACATGATAAAGAGGTGAGAAGTTTAAATCAGACCAGACTATAACATTCCTAATTGCCATTTCTAGATTTGATGTTTATAGTTTTTAATTCTTTATTCTTTATCTACCATATCATAATATGTGTGACATAATAGAAGATACACTAAAATTGTAACTGATTATATTGATAATAAAGGAAATAGAATACATTAGAGTTTAAATTCTTATATCATAGTAAAATTGTTATAGATAATAAATTCCTCACTGGTTTTTAAAATTAAATTTATATTGCAAGAATTATACTAAAAATATTAACATTTTATTTATAAACGATTTAGGCCAAGACCAATTGCCGAGTTGTTGACGGGCTTAAAAGATCAGGAGGAAAACAAACCATTTCAAGATTTACATCACAGCCGTTACATGCTCCTTGCAATCTTGCCCATATTACAGATTCAAGATCTAAATTCTACCTGCAGAGGATCAGAGGTGATTCAATTGTAGACATCTATTTTTCAGGGTGTTAAAAGGTTAGGTCCCGAAACACATGGTGAAAGGTTTCCAATGCATATGAAAATAAGCATGACAGGTAAAGTACATGCCAAGGTAACAACCAATTTGCATGTCGTTTTGCCAAGTAAAAAATATTCCACATTCTAATCTCTCATAACTCATAAATGACTCCTCGGTTTTTATATTACAAAACCGTCGGACCATTAGTGTTATGCTTTGTCACGACAAATTCCCCAGCAATAAATGTCTTGTCCTTTGTTCGCCACATTTCTAGACTCATCCAAGGGAATCTAAAGCGTGCAAGGATTCCAAGACCTCTTGAAATTGACTCTTAGTTTCCTTTATGAGATATAGGTATAGGTATATATATACGTATGTATATATATACATCACTTCATTCATTCAAATCTTTATTTATTTTCTCAAAGGCTCAGAAGTCACCCAAGAGCGTTCAACTAGTTTATGGGGACTTGAGAGCTTTCACATATTGGAGTCTTGAGTTTGAGTCTCTACAAGGACTTCTTAAATATTTTTAAGTACAAGGAGCTGGGATTGTTATGTATTGGAGATTTAAATACTATATTTTTTAAGTATTAGGAGTTGGGTTTGTTGTGCATTAGAGGTTCAAATAATTGTTAGGATGGAGTCCTTAATCATCAATTTGACAAGTGATTTACTAAAATATATAGTTGAGGAGTTATGGAAATTCGATAACTTATTTAAAGCCTATCTTGAAGATAGTGATTACGAAATTAGGGTTAAATTATAGTGATTACAAGGGGAAAAAACGAAGAATAAGAATAAAGCCCCATATTCCATTGTCACTTCTTCCATCTTTAGCTAATTGTTCCTTGGTGATTAAAGGAACCTGCAGCTTAGGCATTAAGCACTATAATTAAGGAAAAGAGACTAAGTTAGTGCCGTTTCGGAATTCAATCCTCAATGAATTTTCCCAAAAGGTTCCATCGCCACTATCGCATAGATTTACAAACGGGCTGAACGTCAGAAATAAAAGAATTGGTCCAACGCATTAAGACGTACGACTCGAAGTTCTAGGGTTAGTGTTATCTTTTTAAACTTGTGGTTATATCGCATATTCCAAGATCCATTTCTCCACCATATGCAATGTAAAAGAAAAGAAAAGAATAAACAACATCAAGTAGACATAGTTGCAGCTTTGTACTGAAACCCCCAGCCCTCTGCCTCAAGAATAACGACCCTTCATTCATAAGACAGATCTGACCCGAGGCAAATGGGTCATCCAGACAGTCCAATGTTCCCACGTGGGAACTTGTCTACATAAGACCAGAAGGCCCTGCTCCTAGAATGCATCATAAAGTTTGCTTAGATACATGGTATTTTGCCTAGAATTTACACGTTAATCGACACCAAATCTTCTATCATTTCCAACAAGTGACCCCAGGTCGAATAATATATACTTGGGATATTTATTTCACTCTATGATTATCTCATCGAACTCATGCAAGTAATTATTGAATTTTCATGTGCCACACCTCATTAATACGTTGAACTGGTGAGACTGAATAATATTTTAATTTGTACTAGACTTTTCTGATATGGTGGGACTATCCTTAATTAAAAAAATAAAAAAGGATCCATCAACCTACATTATAAGCACTCTCCATATCATATATAAATATAGCTGGCTGCTTTGGTTGATTACTACAAGAAGGCCCTGAAAACTTGGTAAAATGAAAGTCGACTCTTTACCCCCAATCTTTCGCGACCAAAACACAGCCGACCGTAATGTTGTTCTTGAAGAAACCCCGAAAGATATCGAAGAAGAAGATGATGTTGTACCTATAATAGATCTTGAGAGGCCAAACCCAGAAAAGATTGGAGAAGCTTGCAAAGATTGGGGACTGTTTCGTTTGGTCAACCATGGAGTTCCATTAACGCTTCTGACCCAGCTTCAAGACCATGCCAGAGATCTTTTTTCTCTCTCTTTTGAACGCAAACAATCGCTGTTCTCCACTCCACTGTCCTACTTCTGGGGCACACCTGCTTTAACCCCATCCGGTACGGCCCTATCTAGAGGCCCCCAAAACATGAACTGGGTGGAAGGTCTTAATGTTCCTCTTGGTCAACTATCTGAGCTAGAAGCAGGCGATCATACAAAGCTTGATTCTTTCAGGTAAAACTGTTCACTTTTTCTATTCTCCTTTTCCGCTGTTCCCTCTTTTTTTTTTTTTTTTCAGTTGATGATTGCTGTTGTGGACCTTTGAGATTTTACCAAGTTCTTGAGTGGCTAAAATTGACGGAGAAGAGACGTACTTGATTGGATGGTCCGGAAAGTTCTCACTCGTCAGCTTCACAAACATTTTTCTTTGGCAATTTTTATTACAACAGTGACGATAGAAACATTTGCAGTACCTTAAACTATTCCTGTTCCCTTAAATATCAGTTTTACGTATATATACTTAACAAAACAAAAAATCTAATCAACTTGACATTTTATTTTTTTGGGTTTTAGAATAAAATCACAGCCATTTCCCACCCTTTCGTCTTTTCGCCAATCCCTACTACCACAGCTCTCCCAATCACCACCTGAAACAGGCAATTTCTAACCCAAAAAAGAAAGAAAAACGCAATTGGGCATGCATGGTAAGGACTTACCATCCAATGTTAATCTTCCTAAATATAGCATGATATCATTCTTTTTATTCTAGAATAAAAAAAGAAGACTCTAGTCGATCTCCATCTAAGCTTGCACATTTTGTACTTTAGATTTGAAGTTCCATTAATTATGAGTTCCTTTATCTGAGTTCGGATTCCCTACTGACACTAAACTTCATTATACTTAGATTCCGAGTTCCTCATATGTTCCTTCAATCCTCATCACTACTTTACACTTCAGGATGAAACTCCAATCCACTTGTGAAATGTTGTAGCATAGCATCAATTAAACAATTTACATGCTATTATGTATATTATACATGTGAAGTCTAACCTAACAAAATTTCATTGGTTTAAAAAAGTGCTATGTATATTATACATATACAGCCGTTAAGGGAGGGAAGAGAGTCTAAGAATGTGAAGTTTTGAAGCATGTGCTGGATGCTTACTGTTGAATTACTTTTTCATCCTAGCTCGTTAGTCTACATGGTAAAATTTTAAGTATCTCCCTAAAATATTTAAAACATTTAAATTATCTACCTCTAAACTATCCACATTTTGGTGTCATTTCATTTTCTAATTTAATTATTTAAATCTACTTTCTAATTTATGTCTTCTGACTTGCTATATGAATATTATTTTTAAAATTTTCAAGTTAAAAGTATTAATTAAACTTAAGTTTTAAATTATATGTATGTATATAGATTTGTATGTTTTTATTTGACATCCTTTTTTAATTTTTTTCTATATTTTTCTCGATTCAGTGTTTCCTTCTTTATTATAAATTAAGACTATCATTATAAGATGATTTTGATGGCAGACTCCTTACCATCGTTGTTACCAAAAATGGTGACCCATTGCAAAATATTACTCCTTTTACGACGATTCTCATTAATCGTAAAATGTATATATTTAGTGACAATTTAAAAAACATCCCAAAATATTTGACTTATGATTACAAATTTTTTAATTGTTGCTAAAAAAAATGTAATCATAAGTCCCTTATGTTGTAGTATGCCTTGCCTCCCGGTTAATGTCAAAATTTGACAACCCCTTACCAAATGCAAATAATTGATTTTTTCTTTAATGCTACTTTTAGGTAACAAATCAGAAATGGGTTATATATTTTGCTTGTTCTTTTATATTATAAACTGTTCTGAAGGGTGTTTATGAACATGGGGTTTTCAATTATTCGTGATTGACTAGTCGACAAGAAGGTACCAGAAAATAGAGCAATTTTGTTCCTTGACAATTGCGTCCCTTCTTCACGTGCTGTTTTCCTTGTGATGTCACTGCGATTTCCTTCTTCTGATGGGATGTTTTCCTAATAAAGTTGAACGCTTCTTGTTTGATTAATTGAATAGCATTCCGAAATTTATGCATTTCAGGATGAGATCCATAATTTCTTCTCACTTAATTTAGAATGAAAAGTCAATGTAAGTAAGAGATGTGGCATTATTGGCAGAAGGTACTGAGAACAACTTCAATAGTGTCAGGAATGCAACTTCATATCTCCTGACTCTCTGTATAATAAGCTATCGTTTTTTCAAATGACTCGTAAAGGTTGATAGCTGTCCTGCTTTATGATGTATATATGTCAGAGTTTTGCTTGAAGAATATGGAAGGCACCTAGTTCGAATTACCTCAAAAGTATTTGCAGTGATGTCTAAAAACCTCAATCTGAATCCAGAACAGACAAAGTCTTATCTATCAGAATCCACGGGATTCATTCGAGTTTACAGGTATCCTCAATGCTCACTGGCGAGTGAAGAAGCATGGGGTATGGATGTACATACAGACAGCTCGGTGATTTCCATATTGAACCAAGACCAAGTTGGTGGACTTGAACTTCTCAAAGATGACAAATGGCTCAAAGTAAAACCAATCACTGATACATTAATTCTCAACCTTGGAGACATGATGCAGGTCTCTCTCTTTCTCTCTCTATATGTATATATACTCTTTGAGCTTAATACGTTTGTAAACCATGTTAGGCAATAAGCAATGACGAATACAAGAGCGTGAAGCACAGGGTGAAATTGAGCGAATGGGAAGAGCGACTTTCAATCTGTTATTTCGTATTCCCAGCAGAAGGGGGTGTGATTGAAAGCTCGAAGTACAAGCCTTTCACTTACAGTGATTTCCAAGCACGAGTCCAACAGGATATAAAAACCCTGGGTTACAAGGTCGGGCTACAGAGGTTTAGACTCAGTGAGTCTGGCTAGGTTACGAAGTTTGGGGCTCTATTATTTTATTTATCAAATGCAATCAGAAACGGGGCTCTATTTTGTTCTTTGAACCAGTTGATTGCATTTTTAAGTAGTGCAGGTTATGTACTTCGTTTCTGGGTAATCAAGGATTATCTTCCTAGTAGGTCTTGTGTAGTTATTTTAAGCTGTATATATCTTGATCTCAAATATAAAGAGGTTATGGACCCTCCGGAGTTTCTTCAGGAGCTCATCCACCGCGACGCGCAAGGAGTGACGTACCTCGTCTACCGCGCTAGTTCTGTTTTGTTTTTTTTCTTTCCCTTGTAACCAAAAAAAGAAGTATGTCTATGTAAGGAGGTAATCTTGGTAAATTGCTTATAGGCAAAACTGGTAATCGCAAGCATTTCTAAATGGTAATCTAAAGTACTACTATCTTACGGTAAAAGGAATAAACTTATCAACTAGTTTAAGAAATTTTATAAAATCTTTTAAATCTTCAATACTTTTGAAAAAATTCTTTCAAATTTTTAGTTTTTTTATAATTAGAATTCATAAAAATAATGATAAAACTTATAAACATTAAATGTGACTAATCAAATACTATTTATATGATATTCATTCTAGTTCTTAAACTCGAATTTAAAATAATTAAATTCATGATAAATAATTTATCATAATTACTTTAAATTATTAATTTAAATTAAATTTAATTCGTTTGAGTTGAGTTTAAAAAAATAGGTTGAATTAGTTGAGTTGAATTATTATATTAGCAATTATTGATTAATTTACGTTTTATGCTTATATTACATATGTTTTATAGTTATTTTTAAACCGAAATTTAAGAATTGAAAATTGCAAATAAATTTTTATATAATTTTAAAGATTAAGACACTTTTTTAATAAAGTTTTAAAAGGCATACGTCTAGCTTATTTTCTTCTTTTAAAATGAATAAAGATATATTAAGTTATAGCAAAAGCTATGACAAGACTACACCATTGAAATGAATACACAGAAATTTAAGATCTCTAGTCTATCTCATGCAGCGTTAGGTTCATCTAGGATATCAGTATGAATTGCTTATAAACAATCAAGACAGGACTTGTTCTACTTCAATTCTGAAGTACCATTTAGCTTTCAAGTGGGGAGGTAGTTTGACGTCAACTCGTTTAAAAATAAGAATCGTCCGGATCCAGTTGATGATTTTAGCCGTCAATTAATGCTTGTCTTCGTCATTTTGTTTGTGCAGTCTATTGTTTCTTTCCCTCCAGAGCATACATACGGTGGCGGTGAATGCTACTTTAGGGAGGATAGCAATATCGCGACAATTGTTAATTACCCATTGCAGCGTATGCTCCCACTTATATGTAAAGTTAGTAGCTTCCAACATGTATAAGATCATCGTGTTCCAGACAGCTTTGCTGTGGTCATAAACAAAAAACAAGTGGTTCCTATCCTCATCCCCTGTATAGCAAAGTAGAGTCTTTATCAGTAGGTGAAAACCACCGACATTTAGTCCTTGGTCGATTCTTAATTGCTAGCCAAGTGATAGCTGAACCTTTAAGATTAAGGGACTGATTCCAACTAGGTTGTACCATGGTACTGGGGTTGATTCAATTCTGAATAATTGATGGCAGGAAGCATTTGTGAAACAGACCACGAGAATGAGGAATCCATGGGATCTCGTCGGCCTCTCTGTTGTCTCCCAATTATGGAAGGTGTGCAGCTAGTGCAGAGTAACCTCGAAAGGTTCGATTTCATTCCCCATTTTGGATCAAAAACGTAACTCTAAAGCTAAGTGGGAATCTAAGCCGAAGGTGCTCAATGGCTGGAAAGTTTATAAGAGGGCTGACCTCAAGCCTTTTTTTTTTTTTGAAGAATAAGAAGATGACCTCAAGCCAATTGTCATACCCTATCCAAGTATTTCTTCCATCCCTTAATTAGTCGATGTTTAATGAAAGGATATACCAATGTCCTCATCAATAGTTCATTGAACATCCAAGAGAACTGCTTGGATAGTTATAGCTGCTAGAAATTTTTATCGTGGAGGTGAACAACATGCATCCATTTTGTCTGCAGGCTTTCCTTGTCCGTAGAAAGTCAGCAGATTTTTTTGCTCATTAACACTTTTTGCCTAAGAAGCACAGACACGGACACGGACACGGATACGCAACACGACATGAACACGGACACACGACACAACACGAACACGGGGACACACCAACTTCTAAAATTTAGTAAACACGAACACGGCATATATATATTATAAAATTTAGAATTAAGAAAAAAATTCAAAATTCATATTTCAAGACTTCAAAAAATTCAGAATCTAAAAAAACATGGAACATATAGTCATTAAGCAATTTGTCTACAACAAAAAATCTAACCAAAGTATCCACCCTCTAATCACTTTACTCTCAAACATTGCCATTACTTTCATCAGCAAATATCATACCCTTCAACTCTAGTTCATCAAGTAAAAGATTGACAACTTCAAGAATTTCATGATCATTATCAATTGGTGAAAACTCATCTCCTGCAATATCCCACATCATTGCTTCTCTTTGTTTATATTGTGAAGATTTTCTTGAAAGGAGTCACAAATTAGTATGAATGTATACTAAATTCTCAGCATGCTTAGGTTTAATCTTGTTCCTTTTAAAGGAGTGAATAAAAGAATAAGTACTCCAATTTCTTTCACAACAAGATGAAGACGACGGTTGTCCAAGTAACTTGAGAGCAATCTTTTGAAGAATTGGAGCATGAACACCATGAATTAGCCACCAAGATTTTGCATCAAAGATACCTCTATCATTTATAGAGTCATAATCTTCAAACCCTTCTCTATTGTCCGAAAAATTAGCAAACTCAATGTTGACTTTTCTTCGATCTTCTACATCAGGAAAGTACCTCTTTAAACATTTCAATCTCTCATTGGTGAGCTCCACATCTTGATTTGGTGGAACTCGTTTTGAGTCTTTACTCAACCATTCATGGCTATAATACCTATATAGTTGTAAGAAAAAAATGCTATCAATTATTCATCATCAATTACCATTTATTTATCACTAATAGAAAAGAAAGTATCAAAATTTGAATAATTACCTTGGATTCAAAGAATGAGCTAAACAATGAAGAGGGGTACTACTTTTTGTCCAACGCTCAATTAAAATTTGGAGGACCACTTCATAAAAGGTTGAAAATTCATTGTCATCCTTTCTTTCAAAAAGATATATGGCCTTTCTTACTTTTTCAATCATGGAATCCCACATCTCATACACCAAATG
>JANITW010000008.1:36917513-36932342 GCA_027564335.1 Erythroxylum williamsii
ACTAGGTTACTCACCTGTAACTTCCGAGCTACTGCCTGGAAGTCCCAGCAATGTCCGTGGAACGACGATCCAACGGAACCTCTATAAAAATAAAAATACGGTCTCATTACTAGATGCTCAATTATACGGTACAGTAATGCATATGTCTCAATGAAGTGATGTACAATGCATGTTCACGATTTCCGGCGCTAAAACCCAATTTCAGTATCCTAAGCTCCATTCTAACTCTTTATTCGGTTTATCAACAATAATTGATCCATTCCTAAAATCCAATCAATTTCCTTAATTCAAATCCCCTATAACAATTTCCTATTTATCGGGTCGAAACCTCAATTGCAATCCCCAATCAAATCTCCAATAGTCTCAATTTGACATTTAGGTCACAGTATGAACCTTAACTGACATTAATCCCTATAATTCATTACCAATTAAATCAATTCTAACTCCCATAATTATCCTCAATTGTAGACATTGATCCCTAGTCCGTAACGAAGCTGGAATCACCTCAATCGGAGGTCTACACCAAAAATTATGCCCAATAAGTCGAATTTCAATCCAATGGAACAGTGCCTTCGACGCAGCCTCACGTCTCTCGCCGCGGCGCAGAATGGTCCGCTCGCCGCAGCGTGAGCATTGCTCGTCGCGGCGAACAACGTGTCCTTGGTGCGCCGCGAGACGAAGAAGCACGTTGCAGCGAGTTACATATATAACTCTCGCCACGGCGTCCCACGCAAGCTCGCCGCGGCGAACAAATATATTTTCGTCGCCGCGAGGCTTGCGTGCAGGTCGCGGCGTGCGGCGAATTTCTTCGTCTTCTCCGATCAATCCCCTCTCTAAAACCCACCATTAACACTTCCAACTACTTCAAATCAACTCTAATAAATGCCATAAGAACTTACCAATCAAGATCAATCCACAAAACCACCGTAACCCTAAAATCTTCCCCAACACCGATTAACACTCTCCAAATCCTTCTCAACCTTCAACAATCACACTACATCAGTTAACCCATCACAATGAGAGGAAAACCATCGAGAAAAGATTGAAGAATCCTTACCTAAGGAAAATCGAAGAACACCGCGGGAGAGATGAAGAAAACGATGAAATGCCTTAAGGTATTTTCCCTCTCCCCATTCCACTTAGATATTTATAGACATAGGTCTCCAATTCAGTCCAAATTTTCAGTCTCAAATTTTCAATGGCTCAACATATTTATTTCCTATCAGTAAAATTCTAATTTTTCCGTTGCCATTGGACAGTTCTTTCAGTACTATACAGTCAATCGGTCAGTCACTCCAAAATATTCGGTCCGGGCATTTTCTCCCGAATTTCCCGAAAATTTCCTATAAGCCTCTATAATATACCAATCACTCATAAACAGTTCTAAATCAGTCATTTGAACCCAGTAACTCCTAATTCCTCATTTAAATCCCAGTCTAGTCAGTCCTCAGTTCACAATCCAGTCAATTCAGTCAGTTCCAATTTACAATTAATACCGGAAAATATGAATGCATGTACCTATGAATAAATAGATGCATATGCCAGAAATATGTTCCTCTTATGATCAGAGGTCAGTAGTATGCTCAGTCAGTAAATGCAGTAAAATCCTATCAATTCGACCCAATGACCATAATACCCTTGCTAACAGTAACGGGATGTTACAGGTCTGCAAGTAGACTGATTTACTTTCCAGTGATAGTTGAAAAGTTTGTTACATTGCAGAGCATGGTGGTTTGGTTTTTGACAGATTTGGTAGAACAAACGGCCTCTACCTCCTTGATCACGACCACCTCTAAAGTTAGATTGACCACCAATTAGACTAGGAGGGTAGGTTTGACCAAAAAAAGAATATTGAGCATATTTTGTAGATGGAATGATGTTAGTGGGAGTAGGGAGTATACTAGAGGTTTGAATAGGTGGATTTAATTGATCAAGACGATTTTCATGCATCATTAATGCATGTTGTGTATCTTAAAGAGTTGAAAGTGATGCAGCATTTGTTAGGAGAACTACAACAACATCATATTCATGGCCAAGTCCACTTAACGCACTCAGAATCAATTCTTGCTCAGAGACCTTGTGACCAGCAATAAGCAGAGCATCACTAATCATCTTAATTTGCTGATAATAGTCTGAAATAGTTAACAAACCTTTCTTAAGAGTTGATAGTTTTTGTTTTAATTGCAGGACCGTCACCATGGAAGTCTGCGCAAATGGCTTCTGAAGGAGCTGCCATGTCTCATGTGATGTAGTACAGTGATTCACAAGACTAATAACTTCCTCTCCAATGGTAGAGAAAAGCTAACACAATAGCAATTGATCATATCTCTGACAGATACGATATACAAGGTTGGTAGTGGGAGTTGCAAATGCAGAAGAATCAAAGAGAAATGGATCTGGAATTATATAAGTTGATGAGATATAATCTTCAAACTCTAAGGTTCTTATAGCAGCTATGACTTGTTCTTTCCAATGCACATAGTTTTTCCTATCAAGCTTGATAAGGAGATTAAAATTCAATGTTTTGGATAATGTAGAAAAATTAAATGTGTTTTCAGGTGAAGATTCAGAAAGGTTATGAGCAGTTGAAGAAGAAGAGGAATCAACCATTTTTTATGTCTTTAGTGTTCTGATACCATAAAGGAAGAACAACTTTTTATATATATCAAAAACAGAGATTACATGACTATATATATACAAAAAGAGAGCAACCATGACACAACCCATCATTTGTCCACAATATTCCTTTTTCTTATTGTAACATAATTATGTTTTTGGTAGGATGCAGAACATTTGAGAATATTTGTTGCTTCTAGAATATACTTGTATTTGGACTTGTGATACCCAATATTCTTTTGATCCAAGCGTGTATACTTCTTACTATCTCTTACAAAAGGAAAATACAAAAACAAAGGGGATTTGTTCCCAAGATATTTGTCGTAATATAAAACACCAGGAGAATCAATGATCCCCTTAAAAGGATAATGGTAAAAGAGTTAGTTTGAGAGAAACAACCAATAATTATTGGATTACTGGAGACCAAAATAAAAGACCCTCTTTTACTACAAGACCTGAAGTTTTTGGGAGCACAATGGGAGACTCTATTTAAACCATTCATCCCACTATAATGAGAGAATAATTTATCTTTATAATGTAGACAAGATTACAGTTCAAATGATGGAACAAAGTGACCAACATCTTGGTAAAGTTGTCGCCTGTAACTAAATATAAAAAGAAACCAACTTCTTGCAACACAAATTAATGTAGTAGTGGAAGAAAATTTAATAAATGAACCTTGATTTTGGGTCACCTATGTTATCAAACTAATATGGATCATCGATATAAAATTAAGTCCATTAACAAATAATCAATGAGTGATGTTCTCTCTTAAGTTTAAACAAATAGAAACGTGTATTCTAAACACACTTATTAGTCAACAACTTAGAAATGATCTTAAGTTTGATTGATTAATAGCTTTAAGAACCAAGAGAACCAGTGAGCAAGACAATACACCTACGATATGTATTTAATCTAAATAAGTATCTTTCTTAGAATTTTAACTTGATTTAAAAAAATTAAAGAAAATGAAAAAAATTGGAAATGACAAAAATAATCAGATTTGAAAATTTAATAAATGAACCTTAGTTTCGAGTCACCTACGTTATCAAACTAATATGGATCATCAATATAAAATTAAGTCCATTAATAAATACTCAGTGAGAGATGTTCCCTCTTAAGATTAAACAAATATAAACATGTATTCTAAACACACTTATTAGTCAACAACTTAGATACAATCTTAAGTTCGATTGATTAATAGCTTTAAGAACCAAGAGAACCAATGAGTAAGACAATACACATACGATATTTATTTAATCTATATAAGTATCTTTCTTAGAATTTTCAATCCCTAACATAAAAATAGTAATCCTAATTGCCACTTTAGATTAGTAAAATTGAACATCAAATCCTACTAATCTGACTGTAAGTTAAATCGATCAATTTCTAATTGCGCACCCTAGAGATCAAGCAATTCAATCATAAAAATTAATATGAAAAATAATTAATATTCATCAATGAAATAAACTTTATTCCAAAAATCTCACATATACTAGATGATAATATAGTTCGCTTCAACCATGAAGAAGGATTTATCTACTCATAATAGAGGTAAAATCCAACAAAAACATAGCAGAACACATAGTCTCCATATATGTACTTTTCCAGAAAATACAAAAACTACTCCATATATGTCATCCTTAAGTGTCATGACCCAAAACTACTCCAACTACATAATCCAAGGCATCGCACATTAGTTTGAAGGGAATGTCCCATTTTGGTGGCTAGATAATTGGATTTGTAGTGAGTTGTCCTTTATTTCATCAAATGCAATCTTATATGGCTCGTCAAAATCAAATTTCACATCTTTTTGGGTTAGTCTACACATGGGTTGCACAATCTTTGAACAATCTTTGATAAATCACCTATAGAATCCTGGATAACTAAGAAAAGAACGAACTTCTCACACAGTCATAGGGTAAGATAATGATCTGATAACATCTATCTCAACCTTATCGACCTTAATTTCCTTAGATAAGAGTGTATGACCCAAAATTATGCCTTGATCAACCATAAAATGGCACTTTTATAATTTAAAACCTAATTAGTTTCAATGCAACGTTTAAGCACTTTCTCAAGGTTAATAAGGCATATTTCAAAAGATTATCCATAAACTGTAAAATCATCCATGAAAACTTCCTAATAATTTTCCACAAGATTAGAAAAAAAGTATTTATTAAAATGTCACTGGTGCATTACATAACCCAAATGGCATTCATCTGTAGGCAAAAGTGCCAAATGGACTTGTGAAAGTTTTTTTCTCTTAGTCCGTTGGTGCAATCAAAATCTGGTCATATCTTAAGAGAATCTCTTTATATTGTTGTTAAAAGAATATTAAGATACTTGGCAGTTTTTACTGATCTCTGTTTAATGTATGAGAAAAGTAAAGATTTCAGGTTAATTGGCCACTGTGATGCTGATTATGCTGGAGATAGGATTGATAGGAAGAGGACAAGTCGAGGTTGTCATTTTCTTGGTCATAATCTAATTTCTTGGTCAAGCAAGAGGCAAAGTTCAATTGCTATCTACTGCAGAAGCTGAATACATGTCAGTTGCAAGTTGTTGTTCACAGACGTTATGGATTAAGTATTAGTTGGAAGATTACTCCATACAAGAAGATCAAATTCCAATCTTCTGTGAAAATACAAGTGCTATCAATCTATCAAAGAATCCAATACAATACTCGAGAGTAAAGCATATTAAAATTAGACATCATTTTATACGAGACTATATACAGAGAGGAATCATTAGTCTATAATTTGTTGAGACGAATCAACAATAGGTGGATATCTTCACTAAACTTTTGTGCGAAGATAGATCCAAGGAAATCATATGGAACTTGAATATAGTAATGTTGAATGACCATTCGTCTAACATGTCATAACCCAGACGATTCATACTAAAAAAGAAAACAAGTCATAAGTTTTCAAGTAAATAGTAACGGTAAGTTATAAGCGATAACTTTTCAAGAGTAGGTATAAGAAGGAAACCTTCTCAAGATTCTAAAATACCTCTACCCTAGAATTTTCTTGAAATACTTTGAAACCAACTTGTTTAGTGCTCTCAACCAAGATGTTCAATACTTTGTTCTAAGCTTTATGTTCTTTTCGTTTCATATTCTTGCTTTTAGATACTAACATTGCTATATTGAGGGAAGTACATTTGTGCATTTAGTTTTTATTTGTTACAGGTCACAATGGAGCAATCTTTTATAGACACGTTGATTTCATCTCTTTGAAGGAAAATCATGTTGACATTGAACCAAAAATTGGATCAGTAGGCTGGAAAAATTTCTTCAAGGTTAGTGAAAAGGTCTATTTGAATGAGATATATGAGTTTTGGAAGAATGCAAAGGTGGTAGACGATACCTTAGTATCAATGGTAGATAGATTGTCGATTGTTGTCATACAAGATACTATCGAGAGGGTCAGTGAGTGTCCTAGTATTGGAGCAAAGCTGTTTAACAATACAAAGTAGATTACTCAAGATCATGTAGATAGAATGCACATTAATTGACAACTATATGGAAGTGGTGATCCAGAAGTTAAGAAGGCTTCAACCCTTATTCCGAAGGCTAGGGTTCTACATTCACTACTTCTCCACTATGTTCTACTAGGATTAGGCTTCAAGGACATTATGACAATGAACGATGAACATTGTTTGTTTCACCTACTAAATCATTAACCCATTAATCTTCCGTGCTTGATTGTGAAATACATGATGAAGTCAAAGAGAGATTCTAGCTCTTTACCTTATGATATGTTGTTGACAAGTTTTAGAGAATCTGGAATCTTTCTCAACAGAGGTAACAGGGTAAAGATGGATGTGAAGAGCATTATTAATGCCACTACTATTCACAGAATGGAAATAAAGTTTAAAGATGAGGTAGATACAGGTTCTACTCTGAAAACAAGATCTAAGGGGGAACTTATAGTAAGAGGAGCAAGAGTGAACATGTTACGTCTACAAGAAAAACAAAACCTTAATCAACAGGAAGGATATCTGCAGAAGAAAAGACTGACAAATCATCTGATGTACCAATAAAAGCTAAGACGATTCTACAAAAAGAGGAAAGCTGGTTTCAACAATCATCACAACAAGTGTCATTGAAGAGAAAGACAAAGACATTTCAATTAGAAAAATCCAAACAGTCAAGAAGGTCACCAAGACTATTGACCTTACGACAATAAGAACAGAAGAAGTGGAAAGCTCTAATTCTTAGTGGAGATTTTGAAAAGCAAGAGAAAAGACAACAGTCTACTAGATCAATTGTCTCTATTTTGCAAAGTCAATCAGCAAAATCATCTGGATAGACAAAGATAAAAAGGAAGTTAGTATTTGAGAGAAAGAAGCCTCAACAACAACATTTTTCTAAACCGGTAGAAGAAAAAGAGAAGGTGAAGCCCCGTCTGAAAAAGGTTTCTTCATCTAATGTTCAACAAAAGGCGAAGATAGTTGAACACCAGTTAGAACCTTACAATCCTTCTCAACCAATCAACAAAAAGGATTTGAAAATGAAGATTATAGACGAATCAATACTTGTTTGAAGCAAAAGCTCAATTATTATCAAAGAACCTTCGAAAAAGTCAGTCAAGGTACAAGTCGAACCTATACCGATTAACAATCAGACAATACATCTTCTAAGTCATGAAGAACAAAGACTATATGGTATTCTACGAGATGAGAAGGTAGAACCATATCCAATGAAGATTTCAAAGGATCGGTATAAAATCTATCCGATTACAAGCAGAACATCGATAAAAATTGTGCCAGATATACAACCAAGATGTTCAACCCTTGTGAGAAATAAGGAAAAAGTAAAAAAGAAGACGTTTCCTAAAGGGAATGAAGATAATCTTACAGAAGAGCATATTCAAGTAGCTGTGAAGAACATAGATGGTGCATGTAATGTAGCTCAAATAGAGGTATCTATGTTTCACATCACATTTCAAAAGCATCAGGAAGTCAATTTGGAGTTTCTACCACAGATGCAAACTTCAAGGTAGTTAGCAAAGTGATAGAAGGACAATATAAAAGAATCACGGTTGAAGGTATCAATTTCAACTTAGAAAACTTTGTGCATTTAATCATTAGGTTTCATACCTTCAGTCAAATATGTGTTACACCTTCTTGGGCAACCAATTCCTAAACTACCTAGACCTAATGATCTTGATCTCCCAGAAGCAAAACAAACCTTCAGACTACCCTCAATCAAAATCATAGAGTTAGACGTTTTACCTTCAGAACTATCTGTTGTTGAAAACCTTCATCCACTTAGTGAAATAAAACAAGATCCTACTATTAATTCGAAGTTCTTGAAGCATTTCATAAATTGGATTGAAGCAATTAAGGAAGTTCAGGAAGCCTTAGCAAAAAAATTTGAGGAAATTCATACTAAGGTTGATGAGCTGGTTGACTCAATAGGTGATCTTCATAAGGAAGTAGCACTTACTATTGAACAAGACCTCAAGACGATCCGCACTGATATGC
This sequence comes from Erythroxylum williamsii, assembly GCA_027564335.1. NCBI lineage: Eukaryota > Viridiplantae > Streptophyta > Magnoliopsida > Malpighiales > Erythroxylaceae > Erythroxylum > Erythroxylum williamsii. The sequence goes on from JANITW010000008.1 coordinate 36,925,623, forward strand.
GACATATTTTTTATGAAATTCTAAAGCGTCTACGATGAGCTATCTTTTTTATTAATAACAAATAGAGGGATAAAAAGAGGAGAATGAGAAGAGAAGATAGAAAGCATTGTATATATCTTGTATGCATTTCTTATACATTTCTTATGTTTTTTCTTTGTTTATTATTTGTCTTAATACTATCTGTCTATTTGTCTGAATATCATTTTATCTTCTAAAATTATGATTATTTGTTATCATCAAAAAGGGAGAAATTGTTAAGTCAAGAGGACTTCACTTCTATTAATTTTGATGACCATAAAATAATAATAATTTTAGACGTATATGAACTGCTTTGATAAGTTTGTTAAGTGTGCAGAAAAATGTAAGTAACACTTAGTCAAACCCAGAAGATGAACGGTCAACAACAAACGAAGCGCAATGTAGCGCCCTATATTAGGGGTTAGAATATTAAGAAAATTCAGTACATTTTATGCTTTGCATATTTGAATATTTGTTTATTTATGCATAAGCATTTTGGTCACATACAATTTTTGTGCATGCATTCATGACATTCCGGGCGTAATTGGTTTTAGAATTTTGATTAGGGTGAGAATTGTGGTTTATTAGTGATGAAAATTTATTTAGAGATTATTAGTATTACTTTAGAATTTTTGGAAATTTTAGAAATTTTTTGGAAATTTTTTAGGTATTTTGGGAGATTAAGAAAAATAGACTAATGGTAGTTTGCCATGTAACACCTTTATATAAATGACAAATGGCCTACATGCAAGGCCCACGTATCAATTGTTTACTAAAGCACGTATCACAAATGTGTAAGGCCAAAAACGTTGTAGTTCTTTATTTTCTTTCAGTTTTACTTTGTCCTCACTGAAACCTTGTTCTTCACTATCAAAGCTGGGATTTCACTGGAGAAATAAGGTAAGTGAAGCTTTAAGTTTCTAAGTTATGGGGATGCTTTTGATAATGTGTTGCATGCTAGAAATAAACACATGCATGAGTTATGTAAGTTGAGTAGTTTCAGTGAAGGTGATGATGATGAGTTGATAATATTGTATAGTAGAAAGGTACTGGAGGTGTAGTACCAATTGCATGTAACTTAAAAAAGGAAACTTAGTGAAGTAGACCATAGCAGAAACATTTATACAGAAAATTGATGAACAACCGATCTTCGTGAGTGTGTTTTGAATGTTCATGTTTTAATCTTAAATATTGTGTTATTATTAGAGTAAGTGGACTTGGAATAGGAGGAGAAATGTAGAGAATATAAGTTAGTAATGGGGTAGAAGAAGTGGAAAAATGCATCAGATGAATGTAAGATAGAAAAATGAAAACATGCAGATGGGTATGGCATTTGCATGAACAGTATTATGCGTTTTTGGATGATTATATGGAATCTTGATTTTTGATTTGTTTGAGTTGTGATGATCTAAAATGGAAGTGAAAGAATTGGTTTAGGTGGGACATGTCTTCATTGAATAAGATGGAAGTGAGAAAATTAAAAAAAATGAAAGAAGAAGATGATTAAAACGCAGTATAGTTCGCCGCGACTAACAACTTGAAGGATTTGATTTCTGTAAAAGTTAACCATGGCCAACTATTGAGTTCGTCGCGACAAACTTTTAAGAAAATGTTGAAGAATTTTGTTGTCTCGAAAGTTCGCCGCAGCCAACTTTTGGCTCGCCATGGCGAAGTTTTTTGACAGCTTAAACATACTTTGGTATTTTAGGCATAAATTTCTTTGCAGTTATCTGAATGGAGTAATTTTTAATTTGGAGTAAACTAAAGGCATAAGGATACAAATTTTCTGAAAAGATTAAATTCTAATTCTACCTTTAAAAATTTTATAATTTGATTGGAAGTTGAGATAAAAATTTTGATGAAACTTAAGAACAGTTTGAAATCTTTTGAGTATAACTTTTAGTATACTAAACCAAATTGGACGAACTTGATATCATTGGAAACCTAAGACAAAGAGGGAAAATTTTTTGGAAGGAATTATTACCTAATTAGCTCAACTACTTGATGAGAATAATTGAGCAAGGCAGACTCTAAGGTTGAGTGTAAAATAAATCTAGATTGAGGAATTGAGTTTGGTTTCACATGAATGATAATGTAAGAAGATTAAGAATAAGAAACCTAGAATTTGTCATTAACATGCATCATACATATTCAGTATACATGAGTGTGCATAATTGAATTTATAATTGTGCACAATACAGATATGTGCTTGTATTAAATGCTATTGAGCGACCGATTCTAGATATTGCCGAGACGTCAAGACAATTGGCAATAAGGAAGGTTTTTTGAGTAATTTTAGACGATATTTTTTGTAAGTAAATTAGATGGTCAAATTTGATAGTTTTGTTTTGACTATTTTGTTTACTATTGCTTTTGGTCCATTGAATGATTTGCAAAGCTGTCAGATTGATATGTTGAATTTTTAACATGAAAGCAATGATTGGCTAATTATGTTGAACATGAAATGAATTTGTTTGGCTTTAACAATATCAAGTCCTAGTCGTGGGTAAATAGGCATGCCTAGAAGGGTCTGCAGCTGCTCCTGTTATTGATACCTCGGTGTCTCCTTTATCGGCACTTCGGTGTCTCCTATTATTGACACTTCGGTATCTCCTGATATGGAGACATGTGTCTCTCCTACTGATACCAATCATGGTATCTCCTGTATAAGCCCTGTTATCCGCTTTTGTAAATGGATTTAACAATCATATGATTTTGTATTATGATCTCTGTTTGACTCTGATATAAACAAGAAATTGTGTTCTGATTATGAAAGGTTTATACCCTTTTTTTAGACTCAGTTCTATTCTCTGTACAATATGTTTGAGATCCAATATAATATGTTTGAATTGTTCGTTCCGATAAACTGTTAATGCATGCTTCAGATATATCACGATTATATATAATTAGTTGTCAGTTTATGCATAGATTAGTTATTACTCACTAAGCGATATGCTTAACACAGTGGATTTGCCCCATGTAGGTTCAAAGAGAAGGACATAAGGACTGGGACGAGTCAACCGCAATGGCCAATAGAGTCTGAGTCTTGTTTTGTTAAAATTGTAATTTTTTTGGAGCTTGTTTTTTGCTTGTCTTTGATGTATATGACTTTGGATTTATTTGAAGGTTTGTAATAATCTTAATTCAGGCTGGTTCCAATTTGGAACAAATTGTATTAAGCTCAGTGTATTATGATGTATGTTTACTCTGAATTGTTTCTGCTTTGAGCTATTGAGAATGTATGATGAATGTTTCGTATGTTTTAGTTTTGTCTCGATTCTGTATACATGTATGTTATGTTGTCTACATGGCACCCCGTATCCTCCCAGGGGATATTAGGGCGTCACACGCAACACCAGACAAAGTGCAACAATAGACAAAGCGTAACAACAGACGAAGCGCAACACTAGATGAATCGAAATAACAGCCGAAACGTGATAACAGAAGAAGTATTATTCCAAACGATACAAAAAAAAGATATTATAGAACATCAATCAGTTAGTTAGTTGGAGTTAGTTACAGGACTCAACTAATAACAGTTTCTAGAAGATTCAAGAAGCAGTTTCTTAAGAAGACAGTTGGAGACTTAGGCTATAAATACTAGTTCTAGTCTAAAACTAAATAACATAAGAGAGAAAATTTGATTATACAATACTTAGAAAAATTTTGCATTCAAAGTCCGAAAAAAGAAAGTGAATACATCTGTGATGTGAAGCTCAAAAATATCTTTCCTAGAGATAGAAAGAAAGGCTAAAGCGTGAAGAGGATAAGATAGCAGATAAAGAATACTTTGTGAGAGAGACTTGAAGAGGCTCTATAAGTGTAGAAAGAATACTTGTAAAGTTGAAGAGTATAGTGAAATCTCAGCAAACTCTGAGGACTGGACATAGCCTAAGATTTGGGGTGAACTAGTATAGAATCGCGGCGTCGATTCTCTAACCCTTATCTTTTAATTTTCTTGTTGTTAGATGAATAGATAATATTACTTGCAATTACATTACTTATCAACTATTAGTAAAGTATTTTTGTGATCATCTGAATTTTGTAAAGAAATTCAAAAAATCTCAAAAGATTAATATTTTTGAAAAGATTACACAATTCAACCCCCCTTCTAGTGTATTTTACATCTTATACCTGATTTCTATATTAACAAGTGATTTACTTCAAACTACACCTATAGTACCTTTAGAATTACAAGATCAATAAGGTCCTTCTAAAGCTAGGACAGAGTAAGTTCCTTCATCTCAGCGAGAGCCTATACAATGAAGAACACCAAGAGAATAGTGAGGTCTAGATACATATCAATAAATTCTGGGAGAACCTTTTGAAATTCTAAGAATCAGATAATCCTTCAAAGATAATTATGTTGCCTTCATTTAAAAATTAGAACCAAAGATAGTTGAAGAGGCTCTTACTGATGAAAATTGGATTTCAACTATAAAAAACGAACTAAAACAGTTTGATAAAAATAAAGCTTCGAATTTAGTACCTTATCCACAAAACAAGTCAATCATTAGACTTTTTAGGTTTTTCAAAACAAACTTGACAAAAATGGTAAGGTGTAAAAAACAAAGCTAGGCTTGTAGCTCAAGGTTATAATTAATAGAAAGGTATTGATTTTGATGAGACTTATGCACCTGTTGCTATATTAAAATATATTAGAATTTTACTTTCTTTTCCATGATATAGAAAATTTAAACTATTCCAAATGGATGTTAAAAGTGCCTTTTTAAATGGATATATTAACAAAGAAGTGTTTATTAAGCAACCTCTAAGTTTTGAAGATGAAACCCATCCTAATTACATGATAAAGCAGGCTTCAAGCATGGTATAAGAGGCTAAGCAACTTTCTACTTGAGAATAACTTCGAAAGAGGAAAGTTAGATAAAACCTTATTTATTAAGAAAAAGGAGAGCAATTTAGTCATAGTGCAAACATATATTGATGTCATAATATTTGGTGCTACTAATCAATTTTTCTGTGAAGAATTCTCAAATTTAATGCAGGGAGAGTTTCAAATGAGTATGATAGGAGAACTATCTTTCTTTCTTGTGTTGAAAATTAGGCAAACAAAAAAATAAATCTTCATTAGTCAAGACATTTACAAAAAAGGAACTCATCAAGAGATATCATTTTGAGAATGCCAAACTGATGGGTACTCTTACGTATTTTCGAACTAAACTTGATAAGGATGAAGAAGGCAAGGCAACAAATGAGACAAAGTATAGAGGAATGATTGGATCACTACTATATCTCATAAACTTAAGACTAGATATTATGCGTAGTGTGTGTCTTTGCACATGCTTTCAATCAAATCCCAAAGAGAGTCACGTTCAAGTAGTCAAGAGGATCTTTCACTATCTTCGTGGAACTATGGACTTTGGATTATATGGTATCCAAAAACTGATTCTTTTAGCATAGTTAGCTATTATGATGTAGATTATACAGGTGATAAAGTTGATAGTAAAAGCATAAGTAGTCACTACCAAATTCTTGGAGGATGTTCAGTTTCTTAGTCTTGTAAGAAACAAAATTGCACAATGCTTTCAACAACTAAAGCAGAATATATAGTAGTTTCCATTTGTTGCAATCAAATCTTATAGATGAAACAATAACTCTAGGATTTTTCTCTGAACCTTGATCATATTCCTATATTATGTGACAATACAAGTACAACAAATTTTTCTAAAAATCTTATACATCATTCTAGGACTAAGCATATAGAAATCATACATCATTTTCTTAGAGATCATGTTTTAGAAGAAACCATTGATCTTCTGCATGTTAAAACTAAAAATCAAGTAGCTGATATCTTTAGTAAGCCACTTTCTGAAGATAGATTTTATTTGTTAAGAAAAGAGCTTTGTACGTGCAGAATATCTTATATTAACTATGTATAAAGTTTCTATGCTACTTCTCTTTGCAGATATTGTAGGGTCCTTCTAATCTGTGTTTTTGGTAGGCTCCTCTTAGTTTAATAGAGTAGAATATGCATGTCTTAAAAAGGTAGTTACTAAATAACGTCATTTTAGCTTCTAAAAATGTGCATGCATCGCCCTGGTAGGCTTCTGTACATGACTGATAGAAGATACACATATGATCACACCTCATCTAATAGCATGTATGATTGTTCATCTTCACACGAAATCAACGCTCAAGAACCATTTAGTATATCCTAAAAAGGTTTCTTCCTTTTACTTACCTTCATCATTCTCAGAAGTTTCATTTTTCCTCTCTACACCCTAACTCTCTGTTTTTACTCAAACTTTCTACTAAAATCTCCTAAATCTCACCAACTTACTTGAAATTGAAAGGACGAAAGAAAACCTTAACTCCCACTACTAGCCATTGCGAAACTCTTTGCGATGAACAAGAATTTGAAACTCTTGTTTCTAAATCTTCAACTCTGCCACCAATAGTAGGATCATTGAACACCCATACCCTACATTTGGTTGCTGTCCTCGTGGATGAGGACAGAGGACAGGGACACAAAAGTTCTATCCTTTGTGCTGTTTGCTGCTATTCTCAGTCATTTTTGTTCCATCTTCAGAGGACAAGGACAGAAATTTTTGTTCCTTCCAAAACTGAGGTATAAGAATTCTTGTCCTACGGACAAAAACTAGAAATGTCAAAAAAAATACCTTTTCTAATTCAGGATATTTTGCTGATTTGTGCCTTTTAACATTGCTATTTGTTATCTCT
>JANITW010000008.1:36963333-36980415 GCA_027564335.1 Erythroxylum williamsii
ACACAATCTAAATTATGTTCACTTCCGTATAGCCTAGTGGTTGGGGTTGAAGGCAATTCACTCAATTTTCATAAAGAAATCATAAGTTATTTGAAAAATAATTATATCAATTATATGCCTAGTAATAAACTTGTTTAGGGGTTATTTGATCTTAATTTTATTTTATAATTTATAATTTATGTTTCTACTTTTATTTTCATAGAAAGATAAAAATATATTTAAATTTTTTATAAAGAGAAAATATAATTAATAAATATCAAAGAAGACTAAAGTTTACAAGGCTGTAGACGTAAGAAGCCAAACAAGATAATAGACTAAGTAAGCCTAGTTATTCCTAGTCTTAAAAATATGTTTGATTGCTAAACACAAATATAGTTATATTTTTATTATTAATAATAATTAAATATTAAATATAATTTAGTATAAATTAATGAAGTAAATAATTTTATTTTAATCTCATGTATAATATTTATAAATAAATATTAATAAAGAACTCATTACATTTTAATTGATATTATTTATTAAAATCATTTAATTATTAAAATCTGGGAAGGGAAGGGGAAATTGTGCTTTGCATCATGATTTAAGGAAGAAGCACAGGATAGTGGACCCGTTGCCACTGGGGCTTTATGTTGATTAGTCCCCGAAAATTGAGGATATTTCCTAGTCAATGGCTGCTAAGATCGAATCAAACTTTTCTACTCTCTAGTCTACTTTTCAGCCCTATTTCATTTTAATGAAGGCTTTCTTTCCTTTTCTTATTCCTAATTATACACTTGATGATGACGAGATGGATCAAATGGACAAAGTTTAGCTGCCACTCTGAATATCGATACCGTTCTTGACCTTCACTTCGCGCTACAAGTGAAAAATCACTATAGAGGTATTCTATTTCTACCATAACCGCGTGTTCTGATTGTGCATCAAGAAAAGCAAGGAACAAAATTACTTTCTGACGACAGCTTCTTTGCTCTTTTTGCAGGATAGGAAAGGCAGCTGATACTATAGGAATCAAAACTTTTTGAGCCTCACGATGCTTTTTGTTCCCTTGCAACTCACCTTCACCTTCACCTTCACCTTCACGCAGTCTGGAACTGCCTCCTATCCTTACTCGGCGGGATAATTAAAGAAAGATAATTATTAAATACAAAATATGTACAGAGTTTAAGTAATAGAAATTATTCCTCATTTGTCATATTTCAAATATTAAAAAATGAATAATTAAATATATATTCTGATATAATAATTTTGTACTTTTTATTTTCTCCTCAATTATGATATGCGTGATTTTGTTTTTAATAATTTTATAATAAATTATTATTTTGCATAGTTCATTAAAGAATGTGCTCCTACAAAATCGAAATTTTAAATACATCCATAATATGAAAAGGTTTTTACACAATATGAAATTTTAAAGACAGGCTTCCTTGGAGTCGGATTCCCCAATCTAACAAACCTGTTGAGACGGTCCATCATACAGAAATAGAAGTCCTTAACGCCGAACTTAACTCACGTGAACCGGTCTCAGGAACTTTCACAAGCACACGGTAAATCAAAGTGAAAGACCGTAAGTCATGAGAACCCCTGTTTTCTTAAGTTTGTAAGACAGACAGACAAAACCCTCCCAATCCCACCATACCCCTGACACTGACAGCAAAAGTACAGAATAAATAAACAAAAGCTACATATCTTCTCTTTCGCACTTTGCCTCTTCGTTTTTTTTTTGGTCTGAAAGTTGAAGTCTTTTGCCTTTTCATTTCCTTGTCCTCGATTGACATGTTGAATCGTTGCCATTCTTCTTGCACACTGTTGTCATCATGTTCTGCGGTTCTGTTCTTGGTTCTGCTTCAAAACCAGATAGTATCCTCTGCTCTAATAGTGAGCATGAGAAACCACCACAAAAGCCACCATCAGAGAAGACCGATTATTCAAGGTAACCAAAGCAGTTGTGCACTCTTTGCAGGCACCTGGGTTCGTGATGACTCGTACCCCATGTACCAATCCTCTAATTGTCCCATCATTGACCCTCGATTCAATTGCCGAATGTATGGTCGACCTGACTCTGACTACCTCAAGTATAAATGGAAGCCTCTCAACTGTGAGCTCCCAAGGTAATGAAACTGCAGTTACATTCTTCTCATCGGCAATGAGCAACAGCCATTTCTGTTTCTTTCTTCGATAAATCTAGCTTCTGCCAATTATGTTCTATGGCAAATGCTATCAAGTTATTGTAGTACTTTCATGTCAGGTTCAATGGGGATGATTTTCTACAGAAATTGAGGGGGAAAACAGTGATGTTTGTGGGTGATTCGCTTGGGAGGAATCAATGGGAGTCTTTGATTTGCATGATTTTAGCCGCAGCGCCTCAAACATCCACAAAAATGAGCAGAGGAGATCCTCTCTCCATCTTCAAATTTCTGGTAACTTAAAGTTGAAACATTATATTCTTCTTTGTTTTGCATTCTTGGATAGCATTCGTAATGCAAAATTTCCAGTTTGTGGTGATAAAGCTTTCATCTTGGACCTAGGCCATAAGTCGCTGTGGTCTGGCTGGCCTACACCTTTAAGCAAGAATAATAATGTGTATTTTCTATATTACCCTTTTGATCTACTTTTGACCTCAAATGTTTGCGGTATGCGAGTGCCATTGCTTGGCTACAATAGGAAAGGTTCATTTCTTTACTTGTAGACTAGAAATTTTACGATCTCTGTTCAATTACTTTTTTTTTTTTTAAAATCTTTATCGTCCCTATCCCAATCTGGGAATGATGGAATTGTGAATCCAACACAGAAGCCTATTATTGTTGCTTAGGTTCCATATTTAAGATGGAAAAGCTCCGCTGAAAGATGATTGAGGGTCCCAGAAATCACTGTTAGTATGCTTTGTAGGCTAGTCGATGCCAACTGCAATACACTACTTGATTCGTGGCCCACAGTGATAGTGAAGTGAAGTGAACAGAATTACTCATATAAAGCCCCAATCATGAAATTGCATTCTATAATGTTTACAGGACTATGACATGAGCATTTCATATTTTCGAGCACCTTACTTGGTGGACATAGATGTGATTCAAGGGAAGAGAGTTCTAAGGCTGGAAGAGATATCCGGCAACGCCAACGCCTGGCGTAACGCAGACGTTCTGTCTTTTAACACAGGTCATTGGTGGAGCCACAAAGGGTCTCTCCAAGGGTTAGCGTCATGTTTGCTTTTGTTTAAGATGCATTCTCGTATATATATATATATATCAAAAAAGAAAATACAAGCAAAGAAGATACAAATCTTGGTGCGTTCTGGCTTTGAGCAGGTGGGATTACATGGAAACAGGAGGCACATATTACCAGGACATGGATCGTCTGGTTGCTTTGGAAAAAGGCTTGAGAACATGGGCCAATTGGGTTGACTCCAACATTGACACTGCCAGAACCAGAGTTTTCTTCTTGTCCATCTCGCCCACACATTACGAGTATGTCTCTCTCTCGTACCATATTTTTCACTTTACTTGGAAAGCTACAGTCCTGAATCCTCCATTACTGGCTACTGGGCTCCAAGCACAAAAAATGTCAGCCGCAGTTGAGGGTGCGGCTTGGCCTTGAAAAGTAATCAGGATTGGGTTTCGTATATATTACTAACTTTGAACTAAAAAATTGGCAGTCCAACTGAATGGAATTCTGGGACGACAATATCTGCGTCGAAAAATTGCTACGGCGAGACAACTCCAATATTAAGTGGATCAATGTCACCGGGGGCATACCCTGAGGAAATGAGAGTAGTGGACGATGTCATTAGGGACATGCATAACCCTGCCTACTTATTGGATATCACAATGCTTTCTGGGCTTAGGAAAGATGGTCACCCATCAATTTACAGCGGTGATTTGAGCCCCCAGCAAAAGGCTAACCCTCAACGCTCTGCAGATTGTAGCCACTGGTGTCTTCCTGGACTCCCTGATACTTGGAACCAGCTATTGTACACTGCTTTGTTCTTCTAGATAACCTCAATTTGCATTTATATTCTTTTTTACTTGCTAGACTATACTAATTTAATTGGTTTTTAGAGACTGACTTAACTACAGTCTTCGGCTCATATCTGATTATACCTATAGATACTATCTACCTTCTTCTACGTGTAGTGATTCTTTATAAGATTACGTGATTCTCTACGCCTAGCTTTCTTTTTTCTTTCCCCCTTCCAATGGTTACCGTGAGATAACAATCAAAACTTGGCGTACAAATATGCTCAAGCAAGTACTGTCCTGTGTGCTAAAAGATTCGTATTATTTGTTTCACGGGCTAGCTAAGCGAGGAGGCACAGAAACAGACATCATTCTTGGCCTGGGCGGTAATAAAACTAAAGTAATCTTTAAAATCTACGTAACTTTGTCAACATACTTTAACAATAGTCAGAAGACCTTGTAAGTGACATCTCCCTAAGGTTGGGAAACCACCTAATCATAGTTTTACTAAATTCTGTATAACAATGGGCAATAGTTGATTAGCTTCTTATAACAACTCCTGGAGCGTTGACTTCCACCAAGCGAGGTATGCTGCCAACAATCATTCCATTGATGTTGGAAGCTGCCTGCTGCTTGTCATAAGCGGAAAGATGCACACCCAGTGCAGCTCTGCCGGAAGGGTCCAGGTTGTTGGACCATGCAGCATCCCATTCCACCGCTTTGGCCGTGCTACATGCTACACTTGCTCCTCCAGGAACGGTCAGCCTCGCTGAGTTCTGCAAGAAACCTCCCATTTATATAACAATTTCTAAGTTCTACATCACAACCGACCTGTTGGATAAGGACTCATGAATTACCTGAGGGAAAAACCTCTCGAAGATCATTCTGTAGTAATAAGCTTCTTTGGTAGTAGGGGTGTTATGGGGGAAGATGTGAGCTGCATTTTGCATCATTTTGTCTGTCACCTGAAATCATTCTATGATGTTAAAAAAAGCTGCCTGCTATATTCAACTCAAATGGTTGTTATAGGAGATGGTTAATTCAAGTACATGTTGAGCAGCATGATCTTTAAGACCATCAATCCAGCTGTAGCCAACCCCATCACTAAATTGCTCCTTCTGCCTATAAAGAATGTGCTGCAGAAGTCCAACAGAGTATGTTAACCGAAGCGCAAAATGTTAGCAAAAGAAAAAATTTGTTTATACCTTTGGCAGATAAGGATGCTCCTCATCATCAAAGGCCCTCCTAAGAACCCATTTCTCAATGCGTCCTTTCTCTGGTCTAATCTGAAATCAATTGGAAGTTATCAAAAAGATCTGCTTAGGTAGCACCCCCATCAAGGAAGGGTATAAGGTGACTAATAGATTTTACCATCTTCCATTCAGGGTCAATGGCCATTGCAACATTAATAAACTCCTTATCTAAGAAGGGTACTCGAGCTTCCAAACCCCACGCCGATGTTGCTTTGTTAGCTCGCAAGCAGTCGTATTGGTGGAGGGCCTTAATCTGCAAAAATGGAAATATAATTGAATCGAAACATCTTCTGCTATGTCTAATAACGTATCATTCAATTGAATCCCCTTAAATGCTTGCCTAGTGTGATTGTATAGTTACCTTGCGGCATGTTTCTCGGTGGAACTCTTCTTTGTTAGGTGCTTTATGAAAATACAAATAACCACCGAAAATCTCATCAGAGCCTTCACCAGAAATTACCATCTTCACTCCTAAAGACTTGATTTTTCTTGCCATGAGGAACATAGGAGTACTAGCTCTGATAGTTGTAACATCATATGTTTCAATATGGTAGATGACCTCTTCAATGGCATCAATACCATCCTACACCAAAGGCATACAGTTAACATTTGATAATGGTCCTGAAAGAAATTTCAGTTCCATTAGTATAGTACCTGAACTGTAAAGCGAAACTCATGGTGAACAGTTCCCAAATAATCTGCGACTTCTTTTGCAGCCTTCAAATCTGGAGAACCCTGCTCGAGAACAGGATTTGAATTAAGGGAGGAGTCCCTTGAAAACGCCTAACGAATGTCTGACAATAGCAATCTTTTACACTCACCTCTAAGCCAACACAAAATGAATGAAGCTGCGCTCCCCACTGCCGAGCAGCCTTGGTACCTGCTAAGTGGCGAGCTGTAATAGAGGCAACTAAAGACGAATCTAAGCCACCAGATAGCAGAACTCCGAAAGGAACATCACTCATAAGTCTTTTGATGACAGCCTGCACAGATTATGTTCTTAGCACATGAGCTATAAATTCACGAAGATCTGCTTAGTTAAATCATTTGGCAGCATCAAATGTTTCATAAGCGTTACATTTTCAAATGAACGTCTCAGAGCAAGCGGATCATATGGAGTTAATGGAATAGACTCTGAGAACCAAGGAGGATTATACCATCTCCTTAATCCTCCTGATTTGCTCGAGTACAGGTGGCCAGGTGGAAAGCACTCAAAATGTTCACACTCATCATTCAGGCCTTTCAGCTCGGAAGAAATCCATACAGAACCTTAAACACAACATCAAATCAGAACTGCTCCACCTGTAAAAGTTGGTTAAGAAGGACGATCTAAGGAATGTTACCATCAAGACCCCAGCCAATGTAGAGGGAAGTGATTCCAATGGCATCACGAGCAACAATGAAAGTGTTATCTCGACAATCCAACAGTACAAAGGAGAACATCCCATCCAACATGTCCACAAAGTTTTCTCCATATTCTTCGTACTATACATTCGAAGATTTCAAACAACATATTAGCTTGCTAGAAGTAACTATAAGAAAGATTTGAGTTACATCAATTCAGAAATGCATATAAATAGATTAAATATCAGTATCTTCAGAAGCGCCATACCAGATGGGCAATAACATCGCAGTCACTGTCTGTTCCGAACTTGTGATGTGGTAAGCGCTTCCTCAATTCTTCATGATTGTATATTTCTCCATTCACCTATATTTAACATCCAGTTATGCTTGCCAAAATACTGTAATCGTCGTTACGTGCTAGAATATTGGTTTTCAAAGGAACTCCCTTTTTTTTCTATTCCATCAAAAGGTTAGCAAGCAAAGACAAGTAATATATAAATGAAACAAACCCCTCAGTAGTCCATTCAATTAACAATGAAAATCGTTCTTCGTTTCTCCATTCCTAGTGAACAGAGACCTTCACTATGTTGGTTAGAAGCCTACCGTAACAACAATTTTTTTGTTCTCATTGAAGAGAGGCTGATCACCAGAAGCAGGATCAATAATAGCCAGACGTTGATGAGCCAAGTAGCAGTCACCATTCTGATAGAGCCCACTCCAGTCTGGACCACGGTGCTTCAATCTGTTAAGGTGACAACAAATCTCAATTTCTTAGTATTTGCAGAAATGTTCATCCGAGATGGTGCATGATGGAATTCCTTAAAATGCCATAAAGTTTATATATGTTTATCAGAATTAAGTAATGAATCCTATGGACACTAATAATTTAACTTGTCTTTTTCATTAATTTCAAATATACATCGATTGCCAAGAAAACAAAAATAATCACACAACTCAAAGTTGACGAATAAATAAATAACACGCCATCTGGTACAGGCAAAAGAAAAGAACGTCCTCGGAATGCATAGAAGAAAAAGAAAAAGGGTGGTGGTGGTGAAGTCAGTCCGAGATTGCAGCAACAAGAAGAAACCAAATAATGAGCCAAGAATAACAGAGAATTTCCTGCGAGACAGCTCAAGCACACGAACTCTTTTAGCTTGAGAATCATCAGAGCAACCCAGAACAGCAAGTATCCCACACATTTTTGTGTCAAGAGACACTAAATAAACAATAACGAAGAGGATGACAAAAGAAAACTTATTAAGAATCTGTAAGTGATAACAGGGAATCCAAATGTAGTAGTAGTTGATGATAGGATCTGGACACAGAGTTATGTTTGATAATGATGAAACAAGAAGCACAGAAGGATGCGGAGCATTGTCAGGATAGACCAACACGTAGAGTAATGTTGTTTGTTGAATGACCAAGTTGCCTTGCCCATCTAAAGCCACGTATTTATAGAGAAACCTTAGCTGCTGCACGACAAAAATTTTCCCCAGCAACCTGCAGGCTATGAGGCTATCAACGGCGTCAGTTTTTTTTTTTTTTCAACTTCTAACTATACACCACTAATGTCGCATTATGATCTTAAATGGATATAAAATTATATATCTTTTCTATATAATCTTGATTTGAATAAGATAGATTTCTTAAAGTCTCGCTGGGATGCGTCAAAGTGCTGACAACAGGTGTGCATGGGATTGGGTCACGTGGAGACCATTGAATGGCTGTCACCGTTCTCCTTTCTCAACCTCGACGGCGAGGTTTATCCGTATGCCCAGTCAGCAATAGCCAATAGGGAACTTTTTGGGTTAAACAAAATTTTTCCACGTGTCGATGTGCGGAAGGAGTGTGGAAACATATATTTTTCGTAGAAGAAAATTCCGCGATCCGAAACCGCAAAATTACAAAGACTTTCACTTTCGCCGGTGACGCAGATATTATCCCAATTCAATTGAATGTAGTTGTTATCTCAAAAACTTCAAATTGCTATTTATATTTTTAATTCGTAATTTTAATAAAATTAATTTTAATAAAATCAGTCAGATTTATTTTATAATAATCGAATACATAAATCTTAAATTTGTAGCAAATAAAATTCAGATTTGAGCACTTTTTAAAATCTCTATTAGTGTAAAATTCTTTAAGGGAATATATCACATGACTTTAAAATATAATAAGAAAAATAGATATTGTCAATGAAATCTTTAAAGTAGGGGAGCATTGGCATGCATTGATGCACCTCAGTGAAAATCCTAGAGGAGATACAAGATTCAAATGGAGACTAAAATATGAGCTCGAAAAGGAACTTGAATTTAAGTTTAGTTGGATACCATGTATGAGAAAGACAAGTGAGAGCTTTAAAGACTTAATGTGTGTCCAAATACACAAACATGGGTAAGCATTACCAGAGTATTATGAAAAATTTTGATCGTGAATGACTCACCATCAATGATAGAGATTAAGGAGAGATATTGAATAATGTAATAGATAAGAAGAGAGATGGCAAGTAAAGCTCACCACAATATGAGGGGAATAAAAGAAGGCAAGAAGTAAGTAATAGATCTAGCAAAAAAATCGTTCTCCAAAGTAGACTCAACTTGGATGCTAGAGGAATAACAACAAAACTCTCCACAAACATGAAGAAAAGATGGTTACTAAAGTAAAACTAGAATTTCAACTTGTAACTAGGAACTTTTGATCCTTTATATTTTGTTCTTATTGTAACCCTTCTAGAGGTTGTAGATACGTAATAATCAAGGAATTCCTATTAATTTTCAAAAAAAGTTCAAATTTATGAACGTATAATTTAATATTTATAATAACTATCAATTAATTTTATTTCAAACTTAAGAATAATATACATAAATTGTTACTAAATGTAATACTTACGTATCATATATATGCATATATATACAGACACATATTTAGGATGGCTTCATGGAAAATTAAAGATAACAATTAAAAGACTTAGTTTTATATAATGTAAAAAAATTAAATAAAAAGGTGGAATAAAAATAATAAAATAAAGATAAACATAATAGAAAGCCCACGAGCAAAAAATCATCATGCAATTTTTGCACAATTATTTCAACTTTCTGTCCCCAATTTTCATATTTGCAGAGCCAAATCCAAACCCAAAAAGTCTTACAAAAGGAGAATGAGAATCTGCTAAAAGAACATAACTTGATGAGCTCCCATCACTGTGCATAACGTGCCCGCTTGTCCACCTTACCTATTCAGTTTACCATGAATTTTAGGCATATATGTTCCAACGAGTGGGAATGTTATCCGGTGCTGTCAAGTCTATCTTTTTGTATAGCGCCTTCTAGTTAATGATAACGAAATGTTAGTTGAGAAGAATTCGGAGGAATGCAGACCGATAAAATTTAAAAAAAAAAGCAGGTTGATTTTGGAGGAGTCCGCATCTTTGTAAGTTTTTTTTTATTTTTTGAATTCGAAGAAATTTGAGAGGTAGGCCAAGCGGGCACACCTCTTTAAGGGCTTAACTGACGCACCACTTCACAGGAGGACCAAGTGGGCGCACCTCATCATTGAGGACTCAACTAATTCTCCATCTACAGGTAAAACCTCGGTTGCCTCAGACTCTTACAAGAGGAGCTAGCATGAAATCGAACCTGAGATCTAACCAAAGTCAAGCTTCGCTCTCAACCATCAAGCCACACCCCTTGAAGGCATTTGTAAGATGTTTGTACCGTGGGGTTAAAAAGACAAGAATAATAAATTAAGATGATTACATTGTCGATTTTAATGACAAAAATATTTTAATTATGTTATGATATCTATCTTAATTATCAATAAAATATTTATTGATAAAATATAAATTAGAATATCGATAGTAGGTCCATAATAATTATATAGTTAAATATAATTTTTGAGTTAAGATCCATAGTACTTATATAGTTAAATATCATTTTTGAGTTAAGATTTTTGTTCCCATGTCGCCCCATTGGCAATATGTATATACATAATGAAAAGAAATCCTATTTAAAATAAAAATGAAATTGAAAACAGAAACATAGCCGCAGATATACCAATTAGCTCAAAGAAAGAACACGGATTTATTTGTATTGAAATAGTAGGATATATATATTTGGTGATAGTAATATTATTGTAAAACTAACAACGTGTCTTGAGAATCAATAATAACTTGAACTCAAATACGAAATTATTTAATTTTAAAAAAGTAGAATCGATTCGATTTAACTGCCGAACAATGTTTGGCTTAGAAGAAAAAGCATAGAGATGTTAGAATGCAAAGTAGAAACACTGAGAATTCAATTTCAAAGGAGTAATTTAATTGAAATGCTGGTCCAAGTACATATCACATCAATCTTGGCAAACGACACATCAGGAGAAGACATCACATCAATCCTGCCAAACGAAGACTTAATGAGTGGTCAATATAATATAGTAATTTTCAGTTTTCACGTGAATCTCCTCTGCAAAGAATTATATACCAAAATAACCTTTTCGCAATATTATTTTGACTTAGTCAGTTGTAGTGTCACCTCATACCCCCTTTCTTTGTGTCCCCATGAACACGAAAACCATCTTCTTATTGTAACGATGATTGATACTTAGGAATTATAATGTCACTTCATTCTTTTCTACTTTGGTTTTATCCACAACCAAATATTCCGTACAAAGCAAACCTCGTTCGAGTATCAATATAAAATAATATTTCAAACTTCAGAAATTTCCATTAGGTTTAATTAATCTTAATTAATGTGGAAAAGATGAATTAATTGTAGCGGCATAAACATATATGCATTGTAATTACAAATTAATGAAATATTAAAGTATAACTATTTGGAACGATCTTTTCAGCAATGCATGTAACCGTCGAATTAATATCCCTTAAAACTAATATGAAAATCTGTCTAAAATTGTGAATGGAGTATATAATAAATTTCCATAAAAGATATACACGTGTATATAGCATGTGATGGAAGACTTATCCTATACTTATCCTGTAGGCTAGCTCAGGATGACAACATACTAATTAACACGAACTATAAAAAATAAAAAAAAAACTGGCAAGAAGTTTGGAGTCTTATCCATACAGGATTACTTGTGAATATAGGAACAAGCGGAGAACCATATCCTGAAAGTTGAAAATGGCTTTCCCACTATGTCAGTGCTTATCCTCTTTGCGTACATGAATTCATCAGCTCGTGTGTTTGACTTGAATTTTGCGTAAATATGAGAGAGTGAGAGTTCGAAGCCTAACATTTTGGATGCACAATAATTGATTAAGGCAATGCTTTTCTTAATTTCTTGCACAACATTGACTATATACACACAAAGAAAAAGAGATTGACCTAGGAGCTACGATCGAGCATAAACCGTCCAAATTATAATGTCACTTCATGATATATTTTATAACGTAATTGGATAAGAACGAACATTAATATTATAAACAATTTAATAATTTTAAATTTATTATGTACGCTAATCGTATAAAATCTTAAACTAATACACACAACAAATCTTCTATATATATTTTTATCCAAAAAATGAATGACAACAATTTTCTACCTAATTTATGTAAATATAAGAATAGTTTTATAAGAAAATAAATTCTATAATTGCAATAAATATAAAAAAAAGGATCCCATTCAAATTCATTTTTTTTGTTTTTATGATAAATAGAAAAAAGGATCACATCAATTTTTTAAAATAGTGATGACAAGTTGTACAATTGAATCAAAGGTATTAATATAGAGCATACCGTTGTTGACTGTTGCATGTGAACACATAGAAAAAAGAAACGTACGATGAATTGTGGTGCAAAATTCCATAAAAACGATTTAATTACAAGAATTATGCTGTTGATAGCAGGTTATGCGGTTGAATAATGTTAGTATTCATCCTTCCGTGTCCCCACGTTGTGTCATATTAGAAAGTCATAAGTATTTTCTTTTGATGGAATGTGTGATGTCTCATCGCCAGCACAAAACTATGTGGTATTGTACATTAACAATATGTCAAGTGGAATATAATTACAATCGTACAAGTTAGAGAGGACATTAGAGATAGCGTTCAAGGAGTGAGAGCTTGCTTAAGTGGCCACGTTCTTTATCTTATTTGGAGACATTGTTGGGATTCAAAAGTGATGACACTATCCGATTGACAAACCATTTTGAAGTTAGCATTACTGGATTGTTAAGACTTAGGTTGGGTGATCCAATGAAAACAACCAGTAAGAATGGCATTATTTTGTTATCTAATAAAATGTCCCCCCATAAATGAAGGTCTAATTTTACTGTTTTTTCTATCATAGATTGTGGTGGCACGAAAGAGGATGGGATGGGAGGTTCAAACATTCTATAATCAAGAAGGGATCACCTCGGAATATTAGGCTTAGTAAAAATATTTGAGTTTGGCTCGACTTAATTTAATAGAAAAAATTCAATTTAATTAAATTTAAGATTAAGTTCTAGTTTAACAAAAAAAATGTGAGTTTATAGTGACTTTGAATTTGGTGGTATTCAGATTTTGTACTGTTGGTTTATATCTTATAGTTTTTATGACATAATTATTTAAAGATATTATTTGTCTTGTACAAATTTGTCTAATTAAATAATTTATAAAATAAAGTTCATGTAATGAATATACATTGAAAAATAAATATGATATCAATATTTTGAGAGTCATATTATACTTATGTATTATCTCTAAATTATTCCTAGTCGTGATTTATTAAGACTGAACATTAAAGGAGAAAAAAGACTATTACACGTATGACTTCCTTATGAACAAATTATTCAATATCATAGATTAAAGTATGAAGATACTTATACAAACTTATATGTGCTTATAAGAAAAAAAGTTCATTTAATTAATTTAATATTAATTTTATTTAAAATATTATTTAGATGTCCATGAAAATTCTTATTGTGACAATTATATAAGTGATTCTTCGACTTGAGATGTCTCAAGTATCTTATATAGAGATTGCTATATTTTAAGAACTTATCCTAGTCAAAGGTGGCTCAATTAGTAGTTGCATGATGTAGCATGAATTATATAGAGATAGTTAAATTATCAATATAAGATTTATCATCTTAAAGTGATCATGAATAATGTTATTTTATTCTTAATTAGTACTAATTTGAAAATTTCTTAATTAAGGTGGAATGACATGCTAAATATATTTTTCAAATGTCACTGATAAAATTAATTACTAATGGTAGAGAACTAATATGACAAATTCAAATAAAGTAGATATTAATTATAAGTTTCATATCTAATCATAATATTGTATAATATAAGAAATGAAGTATAAAAGAATTCATTCACAAAAAGATTAGTCAAAACTAATTTGATGTTCCTAATATGTAAAACCCCAAACTTTTCTTTTCATGTGTCTATAAAATGTTATTTCATGTGAATGATGTTTTCGGGAGAATGTAAATTTTATTTTTACTAAATGGTGAATTAGGAACCCAACCCTGAATGACAAGTATTAAAGTCAAATGATAATTGAAAAATATCAGAGTTGCCTGGTATAGAAATAGACCAAAAATAGATTCGTTCGGATGGATTTATGATAGATCAAGATTGATCTTATTTTAAATTATTATGGAGTAAATTTGAAGCATTTTTGTGCTGAAATATAAGGACATAAACTAAGTAAACCAACCGTGAGAGAATTAGTCATAGTTATGAATATTTAAAGTAAATCGATCCAGCTTATATGTTGATATGTTTAGGTGTAACATGTTATTAAGTGGATGGGAAATTTCTATTGAAATTGGACAAATTTTTATTAATCCATTAATTGTTTTTGACAAGAAATAATACATGTGAATGAAATTTAAGTGGCATCTGTCACATACATGAAGAAGTTCTTATTATTTTAGAACAAGAATGCATGAAAACCTTATGATGTCAGGTTTATGAAGGAGTAGATGTAAAGGACATAAAGTTTGTTACAAGTAAGGCCAATATATGGTATGGACATGTGTAATTTTGGTGAGACAAAATGAAAACAACTTGTTATATTTGGGAGACAAGAATCGATGTGATTGATATAAGAACTTAATGGATTAATTAAACAAAGATGTTAAGAGTTAAAGTAATGGACAATTATTGGAAGTTAAGCTTGCAACGTGTTGGATAACTTCCAACAACGTGTAGCTTAAACAAGAATGATGGAGCTACTCCACCTTCATTCCACTGAAGTTTCACTTATCCTTTGGACCAGAATTGATGATATTAGTTGTAGTTGCTCCCTTCACATATAGTTCTTCCAAGCTACTGCCTTTGGGAAATAAAATCAATATGGTGTTTAAGCTAAAAACCATGGACATCTTCATCAACGTCAACTATGTGCCAAAAAAAATGGACAACACACTTCCATATGATTTTAGGTATGTTAAACCACTCATGTCCATCCTCTTTAGCTGGTCATGTGAATGCTTAAGTTGGAAACATGAATTCCCTTATGAAATGCACGAAAGTTTGAGCTGATTGCATGGTTAAATGAAGAGAAAAACAACATGGCATATGGAGAGGAAACTAACATGTATATCCATGTCTTATATACGTTATTCAATGGGTATTATTAATTGACAACATGTAGAAGCTATATATGTGGCTTAATGGTTGTTTAATGGTAGCATGTATGTTGTACATAGTCCAATGATTCAATGTAAGGAAAACAAAATGTATATTCTACGTACGTTATTTAAATGGAAAGAAGACAACAGGTATAAGTCATGGAAGTTGTTCAATGGTTGCTTAATGGGGTCTCCCTTATAGCTGAGTAAGACCATAAAGTTTTCTTGTCATCGTGGACTCGGGACTAATAAAAGAAAAACATTGAATATGTAAGGGTAGTTAACGATAAACCCACATAGTGAGTGTATCTTTAAATTGATTTTATAAAGATGGTTTTTACCTTCCTATGAAAAGTATGTTTATGAATAATTTCATGGTGCTACTACCTGAATTTAAAAATTAATCTTCATGAGGTTTACATATGCTTTTATTTAGCATTGAATTGAGTTCTGGATGCACCTGGAAACTAAAAAGATATATACATGCTTTGAATTGAAATTTACATATACTTTAACTTGGCATAGAAATGGATTTTGAATATGTTTTTAATTAGTATTGAAATGAGGCGTGCTCATGTATTAATTGTGGTTTAGCCTATGGTATACCGTTAGGTCTTTATACATACAATTATATCGATCAGAGTACGTCCTAACGTGTATGGCAATATTTGGGGGATGTCTGTCACTAATATGGGTGGTGTTGTGTTTGTCAGTACATCCTATGAGTCGCCCTTTGCACGTATGGAGTATATATTGTACTAGCATTGTTATGGGTAAATGATGCAGAACTAGCTCTATAACAATTGATATATAGAGGTTAACTAGGCATTGGTAGAACCAGCTCTGTAGCCTTACACTAAGGGTATCATATGGCAAAGAAAATTAGTGATAGGCTATGTTTTAGAAAAAAAGTTAAGTATTTATTGCCATTACTGTTTACTTTACAAGAAAAGAGGAACTTGATCTCAAAAAAACATATATATTTTTTTACATATGCATTGATCATATAAAAGAAAAGAATGTGTCTTGTAATATCATTGGTTATTACTTGAAAAGAAAACAAATTGTTTTCTTTTATGGAGGTTAATATTTGTATAAATGTTTTTATTGGAAACCAATAATACTTACTGAGCTCGTTTAGCTCACCTTTTATTTTCTGTTTTAAAATAAAACCTTCCAGGTGCATGCTTAGGGGCTTTAATAATAGGACTCCACCTTGCTAGTAATCAACTTCGTCAAGTGCTGCAGTGTAGGCATTTTTATTTTTCCTTGTACATATTTTTGAGAACTATTGAATATCTTTGAACATGTTTTGGAAATAACATTTGTATAAAGAATGGATGTGTATAAAGGTTTTTAAATGGAGTATATGACTTTATTTTAGCTTTTCAAAGTTTATTTATGTGACTATTTGAGATTGCATATGAGTGGATTTAAAGTTTACAATTTGGAGTTGAGAAATTGATGTGATAATAGAAGAGTTTTGAACTTTTACAGGGACTTTGAAATTTTTTTAGGATGTCAAAATACAGTCATTGTACTGTTAACATTTTTAATAAACTGAAAAACAAAACTCTACTGTTTATATTTCTTATTGTGAATTCAAGCTTTTCCTTAACAAAGACAATAGGCTTAGGGGGTGTTTGTTTCTATTTTTGTTTTAGTTTTTAGTTTTTATTTTTAAATTTAGTAAAAAATCTTGTTTGTTTAAATTTTTAATTTCTGTTTTTAGTTTTGGATTCTTTCGATTTTCAAAAATTATGAAAATCATAAAAAGTAGTTTTTCTTTCACGTTTTCAATTTTTTAGAATCTGATTTACTATAATTTAATTATATATTATATAATTATTTATTTTTAATAAAATTATGAATAATTTTATTCAACATTATATTTATATATTTAATAAATTTAAATTTATTATCAATAAAATTATGAATAATTTA
>JANITW010000008.1:37168057-37180263 GCA_027564335.1 Erythroxylum williamsii
ATGTTTTCAATTTTTTTCAGAACCTGATTTACTATAATTTAATTATATATTATATAATTATTTATTTTTAATAAAATTATGAATAATTTAATTCAACATTTTATTTATATATTTAATAAATTTAAATTTATTATCAATAAAATTATGAATAATTTAATTTAATTTAATTTTTATCATTAAATATTAATTTAGAAGTACAATTTTAATTTTTAAATTATTTATTTTATTAAAATAACATAGTTTTATTAATAATTTGTTAATAAATATTATATAAGAGATTAAATAAATTTCTTTAGTTAAAAGTAATTTATTTTTGAGTTTTATCTAAAATGTAATTATTATCAGTGATAAAAATACAACTACATTAACATTAACAGCTAAACATGTTTTTGTTTTTATTTGAAAGGAAAACAGAAACAAAAAACTGAAAACTACAACAAAAAAGTAAAAGTAGAACCAAACGGCCCCTTAACTTCACGAGAACTTTCCAGCCAAGTTGGATATTGACTGGAGAGTCACCGTGGAGTGCCGAGTAGGTCGTCTAGTCATTATAGGATAGGAGCCTATCATAGTATTTAATATTTAGATAGTCATGATATCTTGATAGATGTTAATTTTGATCTATAAATATAAATTATTTAATAAAAAAATATAAATAAATAAAATAAACTTAATTTATTTAATCCTAAATATGATTTAGGTATTATATTTATTGTTAATATATTTAGGAACATGGATCAAAAACAAAGAACACTTAAGGAGAGAAAATGTAATTCAATTAAGTTAGACTTAATTTTAAAGTTTGGAAAACTTTAAAGATTATTAATACGATATTTTATAAAAAAAGATTAATATGATATATTATATCTTATTTATGTTCAACTGATGTTTAATTATAATTAATTGTAATTCTAATTAGAGTTAAGTTGAAATAAAAGTTAAGTTGAAATAAAAATTATACTTCAACTAAATTATTAAAAGTTTCAACTCCTATTATAAATATGTGAATCCCTAAATTATTTGTAGTTCTTATTCTATTAAGATTAGGTAATAATAGAGAAGAAAGACTATCACACATGTTTCTTCCTTAAGAAGGAAGTATTCAGTCTTATAGATTAAATTATGAAGACACTAATACAAACTTATAGGTACTTATTAGAAAATAAATTTATTGAATCGACTTAATATGGTAATTTCATTTGAAACATCACTTGGATGTCTATGAAAATTCTTATTGCGATGATTGTATAAGTGATTCTTTAACTTGAAATCTATAAAATATCTCTACTTATGAATTTTCGCACCCTCACCTTAACAAGGTTGGGATGGACCACATAGTGTTAACTTGATGTTAGGGTGCCAAGTTAACCCTATGAGCACGCACGAATTAGCATGTACATACATTCTATCTATCTAATTACCATTCAATTAACAAGATATTTTAAGTCTAAATAGGCATAAGTCATTCATTCATTCATACTAAGGCTAATCCCATCATCATTCACCATATAACTTCAAGTCCTACTTAGCAATAACATAACAATAATTTATATTTACAATGTCACTACCGTATTAGTGCTCCCCCATATCTATGTTGACGTCTAACCAGATAATGTTTCAAATATAAGAGAAAAACGAGATTAATTAGACAACTTTGCTTAGCCATGTTTAGATCTTACTCACGCTCACTATTGTTGCTATTATTTAGTCGACTCAATGACCTTTTTTCTTTTTTGGAGGGGAAAACAATGAGAACACGAGGATTACAGTTGGTAAGGGGAAAACATTTTTAGAAAACAGAAACGTACGACAACTTGGGGTGAAAAATTCAATAAAAGTGATTTAATTATAGGAATTATGTTGCTGAAAGCAGGTTATGCGGTTGAATAATGTAGTATTCATCCTTCCGTGTCGCCAATTTCTGCACTGACGTTGTATCCTATATAAAAAAATTCATGATTATAAGTAATCTCTTTTGATGGAATGTGTGATGTATCATCGCCAGCACAAAACTATGTGGCACTTGAAATTTGTTAACATACATAACAATATGTCAAGTGGATTTTAATTACAATCGTACAAGTTAGAGAGGACATTAGAGACATAGCTTAAGAGTTTGACTAAGTGACCACATTCTTTATCTTACTTGGAGAAATTGTCGGGATTCAAAAGCGAAGACGCTAGCCGATTGAAAAACCACATTGAAGTTAGTATTATTGGATTGTTAAGACTTCAGGTTGGGTGATCCACTGAAAACAACCAGTAAGAATGACATTATTTTGTTATTCCTAGGTCCAATTTAATTGAGTTCCCTATGACAGATCGCGGCGGCACGAAAGAGAATGGGATAGGACGTTCAAACATTCTATAATCAAGAAGGGATCATCATGGAGTATCAGGCTTAGTAAAAATATTTGAGTTTGACTCTACCAAAAGTTAATAGATAAAATTGGTTTAATTAAATTCAATATTAAGTTCTAATTTAACAAAACATAATTTGAGTTTTGAGTGACTTTGAATTTAGGGGCATTCAAACCTTATAATGTTGATATATATTTTACAGTCAATCGATTGATTGTAGTTTTTTTTATATAATTATTTAAAGACATTGTTTGTATTCTACATATTTGTTTGATTAACTAATTTATAAGATATAATTCATGTGATAAACGTATATTGTAAAAAAAAAGATATCATTATTATGAAATTCATATTATACTTATGTATTATTCCTAAATTATCCCTAATTGTTATTCTTTTAAGACTAAACATTAATAGAGAAGAAAGACTGTTACACTTGTTTCTTCCTTATAAAAGGAGTATTCATTCTTATAGATTAAAGTACGTGATAATTATATAAACTTATACATGCTTATTAGAAAACAAGTTTACTAAATTGATTTATTATGATAATTTCATTTGGAATATTATTTAGATGTTTATGAAAATTCTTATTGGGATAATTGTATAAACGATTCTTTGACCTGGGATCTCTAAAGTATCCTATATAGGGATCACTATATTTTAATATTATTTATAACTTATCCTAGTCAAGGATAGCTCAATTGGTATTCACTAAATATAGCATGAACTATATGGAGGTGGTTAAATTATTAATGTAGGATTTATCATCTTAAAGTAATTAGGGAGAATATTATATTATTTATTATTATTATTAATTTGAAAATTCCTTCACTAAGGTGGAATTACATTTTAAAAATAATTTTCAAATGCCACTAATAAAATTAATTACTAATGGTACATGGCTAATATGCCTAGATTTAAATAAGATGGACACTAAGTATATGCTTCATATCTGATCAGAATATTACATAATATAAGAAATTAATTATACAAAAAATTTATAAACAAAAAGATTAGTCAAAATAATTTGACATTCCTAATATTTAGGTAGTCATGACACCTTACTAGATGCTAATATTAATAGATGAATATAAACTATTTAATTAGAAAATTATAGATAAAATATGAGTTTAATTTATTCAATCCTAAATATGATTTACATTTATAATTTATATATATTACCAATATATTTAAGAACATGGATCAAAAATAAAGAAAGATTAATGAGAGAAAATGTAATTTAATTAAGTTAGATTTGATTGTAAAGTTTGAAAAAGTCTTATATGATATTTTACGAAAAAAGGATCGACATGATAAATTTGGCTTAGTTGATGTTTAATTATAATTAGTTGTAATTATAATTAGAGTTAAATTGAAATTAAAATAATATTTCAACTAAATTTCTAAACTTTTCAACTCCTATTATAAGTATGTGTATCCCTAAATTATTTCTAATCGTTATTCTATTAAGACCAGACATTAATACAGAAGAAAGACTGTCACACATGCTTCTTTATGAAAGAAGTATTCAGTCTAATACATTAAAAAAAAGAAGATGCTTACATAAACTTATTGGTGCTTATTAGAAAATAAGTTTACTGAATTGATTTAATATGGTAATTTCATTTGGAATTTTACTTGAAAATATATGAAAATTCTTATTGTGATAATTTTATAAGTGATTTTTTGACTTGATATCTCTAAAGTATCTTATATAGGAATTGTTATATTTTGATATTACTTATAACTTGTTACACCCCCACCTTAACAAGACTAGGGTAGACCGTGTAGTGTTAACTTGATGTTGGATGCTAAGTTAACCATATAAGCACACATGACTTAACATGTTCATACATTCCATCCATTTAGTCATCACCATTCAATTAACAAGATATTTTAAGTCCAAATAAGCATAAGTCATTCATTCATTCATCATAATGGTCTAAGTGTAAGCCCATCATCATTATCTACATAAGTTCAAATCCTACTTAGTAATAACATAATAATAATTTTAGTTTATAAGATCATTACCACATTAATGCCCCCAATATCTACATTGAAGTTTCACTTGACACATAAAACACATGAAATGATAAAATCAATGCAAGTCACGTGATTTAGACATAAAATGAGAATAAAAACTAAGTGTAAAAGTATAAAAAGATAAAAAAAAATATGAGTGCATCAAATTCCCTCACACTTAGCTCTTGCTCATCCTCGAGTAAGGAAAAATAAAGAAAGACAAAAGAAATATACTAAAGAAAAGTTGTAACATGCAAAAAGCTAGTGTGGATGCAAAAGTAAAGGAAAATGTGTATGCAAATGCAGAGAAACTTTTCTTAAGTGTTATAGCTTTTCTCCTAACCTCCAACAACATCAAAGAAGCACAAGCATCATAGAGAAAAAGGAACCCGTGACATTTAATCCATAAAATTAATGAGCTTACTCCAAACGTAAGAACCAAGCAAGATAACATAGAAGACTGAAAGGAAATCTACTCCATGTCAAAATAATAGGTTCTCTCATTGTTATACTCTTAAGGCTCATATGTGTTTAACTCTCATAAATTCAAACAATTCAATGCTCTACCATATTTTTGCTCTTCAATCTCGAATATACTACTAAACATACTTACACAACACAAATCAAAAGGTCTTAACATGGATATAACTTGGCTAGTCTAAGGGTGAGGTAAAAGAATGGTACAGAAAAAGGTTAAATATCAAAGAAAGTAGAACATAAAAATAATCAATGACATACATGTCGTGCACCATTCATAACATCAAATAATCAAACACAACTCAACTTTTCATTTGAACTTTCAATTCCAATAATATTGAACAAGAAAATCACACGGAGAATTCATTTCTTTTATTTTTACTCTTGACCTCAATCTTTTTCGTTTTTTTCTTTTTTTATTTTTCTTTTTTATTTTTTTTGGCCAAATACTCCCCCTTGATAATTAAGCACAAAACAAGCCATATACCACAAATAACCAAACATGTGCAACCTCCTCAAGTTTGACTCAACAAAAACATGATTTACTAACTATGATAGGGTTAGAAAGGTAAATCAAATAAGAATAGGCTAAGTTAAACATGGGTAAAGAAAAGAACAGATAATAAGCTCAAGTGGGCGAACTAGTGGTCAATATGTTTTGGGTTGGCTTTTTTTTTGGTTAAATGGTTTAAAATCCTAATAGCCTTTATCATGTTTATGTAATGCATGCACAAATGTAGTCTCAACAAGATATGAAGCAAGTTATAGAGATGCAAAGCATTGAATGAAATCACTCATCAAAGAGACATGTTGAAGGTTCAAAAGCTCACATGACACAATCATCTATTAAGTCAACAAGTGTAGTTTCAAGGTCAGTCCAAATACCATCATGCTTGGAACTTACATAAAAAACACATTCATCAAATTTATGATTTAAAAATCATAGATTAATTTTCATCTATAACATTCATATTCTTATCAATCATTGGGAGGTAAAAAGACAAAACCAAACACTTTAGGTGTAAAGCATGCAAAAATAGAAAAAAATTTGGATTTTTGAATTATTTTTTCAATGTTTATGGGTTTTTTTTAATAAAACATGCAAGTATAAGTGAAAACTTTCAAGTTCAAGCAAGAGCAAAGGTGTGGTAAATTAAAACACGAAAATCAAGAAAATATCTGAACCAATAATCAACTAAAACCTAAAAATTTAATGTAAAAACTAACCTAAGTCCTCCCCCACACGTAAACACAACATTGTCCTCAATGTTGAACTAAAACAAGAAGAGAAGATAAAAAACACACCAAAAATACAACAAAAAGAAAGAAATTCTGAGAAGAAGAAGAAGATGATGATGAAAAACGTAAAGAGAAAAAAAGAAAGGGAAGAGAAATCAAATTTGTGTTTTGTATGATGGGTTACCTCCCATTCAATTCTTTTGTTTAACGTCGTTGGCTCGACGTCATGTTAATGCTCCTCACTCCCCATAGACAAGCTCGACCAAGTGCATCTTCTCCAAGTTAGATTGAAAACCTTCAAGGAAAGGCTTCAACCTATGACCATTAACTATAAACCTCTTGCTTGTATCTATGCTTTCAACCTCAACTGCGTCATAATCAAAAACACGGGTAACAATAAAAGGTCCAATCCAACGAGATCGAAGTTTACCTCAGAAGAGGTGAAGGCGGGATTGGTAGAGAAGAACTTTCTAACCCACATGAAACCCCTTCCTACTAATCATCTTGTCATGGACTGCCTTTGACTTCTCCTTGTAAATCTTCATGTTCTCGTAGGCGTCATTCCTTATCTCCTCCAACTCTCTCAATTGTAACTTCCTAAAATTTCTAGCCTCATCATAATTCAAGTTACATTGCTTAATGACCCAAAATGCTTTGTGTTCAAGTTCTACTGGAAGGTGACAAGCTTTCCCCTAAACCATCCTAAAGGGTGACATTCCTAAAGGGCTCTTGTAAGCTATTCTATAAGCCCACAATGCATCTCTCAATCTGAGACTCCAATCCTTTTGATTAGGTTGCATTGTCTTCTCCAAGATAGACTTGATCTCACGATTAGAAACTTCAGCTTGGCCACTTGTTTAAGGATGGTATGACGTGCTAGTTCTATGAAAACGTGATACTTCTTCAACATGGCCTCAAAGGATCGATTGCAAAAGTGGGTCCCCCTATCACTGATTATTGCTTTGGGAATGCCAAACTTGTTAAAGATGTTAGCCTTAACAAATCCAATAACAACCTTAGCATCATCAGTTCTAGTAGGAATAGCCTTAATCCATTTAGATACATAATCCACAACAAGCAAGATATAAAGATAGCTATAAGAAGAGGGAAAAGGACCTATGAATCAATCCCAAATATCAAATATTTCACTAAAAATCAAAGTACTTTGCGGCATCTGATCTTTCTGAGTTATGTTACCAATTCTTTGACATCTTTCACATGATTTATAGAAGTGGAATGCATCTTTAAACAATGAAGGCCAAAAGAAACCACATTCAAGCACCTTGTGAGTTGTGCACTTAGCACCAAAATGACTACTACAAGAATAAGTAAGACAAAAAGCAAGTATGGAATTAAACTCATCTTGTAGCACACATCTCCTAATAACTTGATCAGCACAGAACTTCCACAATTATGGATTGTCCCAATAATAATACTTAGCATCAGCACAGAATTTATCTCTTTAGGATTTAGACATACCTGAGGGTAGCTCATTAGTAACCAAAAAGTTAACTAAATCAGCATACCATGGCCGAAGAGTAGCATTGAGGACAATATACAACTATTCATTAAGAAAGGTCTCTTTGATAGGAATGGCATCATCTCCCTTAGCATTAAGTCTACTCAAGTGATCAGCAATAAGGTTCTCAGCTCTCTTCTTGTCCTTAATCTCAAGGTCAAACTCTTGTAGGAACAAAACCCTTTTGATAAGGCACAGCTTGGACTCCTTTTTCTTCAAGAGATGCCTAAGAGTTGTATGATCAGTGAAAATAACAACTTTTGTGCCAAGTAATTATGACCGAAACTTTTCAAGAGCAAAAACAACTGCAAACAACTCCTTCTTAGTTGTATGGTAATTGCACTGAGCTTCATCCAATGTCCTGGAAGCTTAAGCAATCACATGCAAAGACTTCCCTATACACTGCCCAAGAACAACTCCAACTGCATAGTCACTAGCATCACACATAATCTCAAAAGGAAGCTCCCAATTAGGTGGTTAGATGATGGGTGTCATTGTCAACTTATTTCTCAACAAGTCAAACGCATCTTTGCACTCTTGGGAGAAGATGGACTCGACATCCTTGGCTAGCAACTTGCATAGAGGTGCGACTAACTTGCTAAAATCCTTAATAAACCTACAATAGAAACCTACATGTCCAATAAAAGATCGAACATCCCTCATAGAGGAGGGGTAAGGCAAGGAGAAGATAACATCTATCTTAGCTATATCAACCTCTAAGCCACGTTCAGAAACCACATGCCCTAAAACTATTCCTTGTTCTACTATAAAATGACTTTTTTCATAGTTCAAAACTAGGTTAGTATCCATGCATCTTTTCAAGATTAGAGACAAGTTTCTTAATCAATGATCAAAGGAATCACCAGAGATAGTAAAATCATTCATAAAAACTTTTATGATCCTCTCAACATAATCAGAAAATATGCTTATCATGCATTTTTGAAAAGTAGCAGGTGCATTGCATAAACCAAAGGGCATTCTCCTATAAGCATATGTACCAAATGGATAGGTAATGATAGTCTTTTCTTAATCTTTAGGGGCAATAACAATTTGATTATATCCACTATATCCATCAAAGAAACAATAGAAAGACTTACTAGCCAGGCGCTCAAGCATTTGTTCCATAAAAGGCAAAGGATAATGGTCCTTTTTTTATCACCAAGTTCAACTTCCTATAATCAATATACATTCACCAGCCACTTTGCACATATGTGGGTACCAACTCATTCTCAGCATTCTTCACCACAGTAATGCCCCTCTTTTTAGGAACCACATGGATAGGACTTACCCATTTGCTATCAGAGATAGGGTATATCAAACCTGCATCCAAGAGCTTCAAAATTTCGGCCTTCACCACCTCCATCATGGGTAGATTGAGCCGTCTCTGCATCTCCCTGGAAGGCTTGGAATTATCTTCTATAAGTATGCAATGCATATATATAGAAGGACTAATCCCTTTGATGTCAGCTATAGTCCATCCAATGGCAGTCTTGTGATCCTTTAACACACGGAACAATCTTTCTTCCTGCATAGCTGTCAGATTCTTTGCAATAATCACTAGAAGAGTATCATTAGATCCAAGAAAAGCATACTTCAAATGATTAGGCAAAGGTTTCAATTCTAACTTGGGGGCATGCAACACAGAAGGTAAGACTTTTTTGTGGGAAAGAGGTAAATCAGCAAACACATCTAATTTTGGCACCATATAAGAAAATTGCAATGCCATAATAGCATCAATAACATAAGGTTCAAATATCATGACACCATTGGCATTAACATCAAAAGATGAGAAGAAGGAACACATAAGAGCAATATTAATGCCATCGTTACTACCATAAGCACAAAATTCGTCCACCAACAGATCAGTGATATCTAAGTTATGTAATTCATGCACATCATCATTATATTTCATTGCCTTATTAAAATTAAACAAGACATGTTCATCATCAATCCTTATAGACAAAGTGCAATCATCACAACTAATCATAGTCTTAGCAGTCCTCAAACATGGTCTCCCAAGTAGAAGAGGTGAACGTGTGTGAGGGTGATTATCACATGTCTCAATGATATAGAAATAACAATGGAAAACCAAGTTACCAACTTTCACTTACACATCTTCCAACAAACCCAAAGGATAGACAAAAGATCTATTAGCAAGTTGAATGATAATAGAAGTGTTTTTCAAAGAACCAACATTAAGATAATCAAAGATGGATTTTGGCATCACACTAATTGAAGCTCCTAAGTCACACATGGCCTTATCAAAGCACATATTACCAATCACACAAGGGATAAAATTATAGGCAGTTGAATTGGGTGATAGTGAAGAATAAATATCCCTTACCGAGAATAGATGATTTATTTAATCATTTACAGGAAGTTCAGGTGTTTACTAAACTAGATTTGAGATCGGGGTATTATCAATTGAAAATAGTAGAAGCTAATGTACCAAAGAGTTCATTTAAAACTAGATATAGGCACTTTAAGTTTTTGTTTATGCCTTTTAGTTTAACAAATGCTCCAGTAACTTTAATGGCATTGATGAATAATGTGTTCCAACCTTTCTTAGATCATTTTGGATTGTATTCAGAGATGATATCTTAGTGTAATCGAAGAGAAGAGAGGAACATTCTGAGCATTTGAGCTTAGTCTTACAGATAATAAGAGAGAAGCAATTGTATGCCAGTTCAATAAGTGTGAATTTTGGCTTGAACAAGTGGAGGGCATAGAGGTAGACCCAAAGAAAGTTAAGGCAGTAATGAAGTGGGAGGCACCTAGAAATGTGTCTAAGATTTAAATTTTTCTTTGACTAGCAAGTTATTATAGGAAGTTTGTCGAGAGGTTTTCATTAATCTCAACCCCTTTGACAAAGCTTCTAAGGAAAAATGTACCATTTAGATGGACTGATGAATGCCAAATGAGTTTTGAGGAATTAAAACATTGATTAACTATTACACCAGTGTTAGCTATTTCATCAGGATATGGGGAATATGTTGTGTATAGTGATGTTTTACATCAAGGATTAGGATGTGTTTTGATGCAGTATGATAGAGTGACTGCATATGCATCGAGACAATTAAGGTCTCATGAATTCAACTATCTGGTTCGTGATTTAGAACTTGCTGTAGTAGTGTTTGTTTTGAATATTTGAAGGCATTATTTGTATGATAAAACATTTCAGATATTTAAAGATCATAGAAGTTTAAGATATTTATTGAGTCAAAAGGAGCTAAATATGAGACAAAGGTGATGGATTGAATTGCTTAAAGATTTTGATTGCACAATTGAGTATTACCCAGGTAAAGCTAATGTTGTAGCTGTTGCATTAGACACGAAATCCAATAGTAGTGTGGCTCAAGTTCAAACATCGAGGTTACCAAACCTAGTGCAACTAAGAGCATTGAATGTTGAGCTGAATTTGGGGCAGAATGAAGCATTATTAGCTATGTTGAAGCTTAGAACAATGTTACATGAAAGGATAAAAAAAGCTCAAAGGAAGGATCCATAATTTGTAAAAATTATTGAGAAGTTGAAACAAAATTTGAATTCTAAGTATGAGTTGAGGGGCAATGTATTGTGGTTGAAGTAGAGATTGTGTTCACCTGATGTTGATGATTTGAGAAAAGAAATTTTGGAGGAAGCACGCATAGTAGCTTATGCTATGCATCCTAGTGTTACTAAAATGTACAATATGTTGAAATAACATTTTTGGTGGCCAAGGATGAAGAAACAAGTGGCTGAGTATGTTGCCAAATGTTTGACATGCCAACAGATTAAGGTAGACATCAGGCTCTGGTTGGAAGTTACAATCATTACCTATTCTAGAGTGAAAATGGAAGAGGATTACTATAGATTTCATTATGAGTTTGTCAAAGACTCCGAGGCAACATGATTCCATATGGGTCATTATTGGCATATTGACGAAATCGACTCATTTCTTACCTGTGTGAGAGAATAACACACTGGATTAGTTAGCTTGTAGACATGTAAATGAGATAGTAGGGTTACATAGAGTTCCAGTATCTATTGTATCAGACCAAGGTCCCCAATTTACTTTGAGATTTTGGGGTAGTTTACAAACAGGATTGGGTACAAAGTTGAAATTTAGTACCGTATTTCTTCCTCAGACAGACGAATAGAGTGAGAGGACTATTTAGACTGTTGAGGATATGCTTAGAGCTTATGTTTTGGAGTTTCAAGGAACATAGGATCAATATATAGCTCTTATTTAATTTGCATACAATAATCATTATCACAGTAGTATTGATATGGCTCCATATAAGATGTTATATAACAGAACTTGTCAATTACCCTTGTACTGGGATGAAGAGGGTCTAAGGATTATTGAAGGCCCAGAGTTGATATAAAATACCATTGATAAGGTAAAATTGATCCGTAATAGGATTAAAGTGGCCCAAGACAAACAAAAGAGTTATACAGATCAACACCAGAGAGAAATGGAGTATTAAGTAGGAGATAAAGTGTTTTTTAGAGTGTCACCTTAGCGCAGTGTAACATCCCGTTACTGTCAGCAAGGGTATTCTAGTAATATTGGGACTGACTGATAGGCTTACTGTATTTACTG
>JANITW010000008.1:37285743-37298977 GCA_027564335.1 Erythroxylum williamsii
GTCTTTAATTCATAGTTGTGCATGGTATGGAAATACATGTGTATGTATGTATAGCTTATAGAATATGCGAATTGTATATATGTATCGAATGATCGATTGTGTAAATGTTGGGATACCATCCGCGGTTTAGGTGCTCAGCGCGGGCGCGACCCGAGGGGCTGCCTCGGGATTCGGAGATCCGGGATCCAGGACCCGGGCCCAACATTACTAGACCTATATCCAAATCCATATCCACATCCATTTTTCAACATCCATTTAAAATTCATTTAAAATCTATTTTTTAATCTCCATATCTATTTTTTAAGATCAAATAATAAGAATATTAATCGGGTTAAAAACCCACTACTGTCTCTACGTGTGAGGAATTGAAGTCTTAACGGACTGTCCAAGTCATGCCTCATGCCTAGCTTCAAACATTACAGGAAGCACAGGGTTCAAAAGTCCAAGCATGAAGCCCATTTCTTAACTCTGGAGCCATGACAGCAAGTCATGTCATTGTGTCACTCGCAGCCCATATGCAAATATATCGCGCAGACAACACTCCCAGACAATACAATTTTCTTGGACCCTTCTCTTTCTGCATCTGCATCTGAGCATTTCTCTCCCCTCTTAGCTTTCACTCTTTCTCTCCGGTTACGTCGATCGGGTGTCTGATCTCTCTCAATCCCGATCCAGGCCACCATGGCGGCCGCTAATGCCCCTGTCATCATGAAAGAGGCTTTAACGGTATCAAATCTCGTTTCTACTTTAGATCTAATTACTTATGGCTCTGTTTCATCTTCTTCTACTCATTCTCAACTGTTTTTTTGCCTTCTTGCAGTTGCCGAGCCTCGGAATCAATCCTCAGTTCATTAATTTCACGCACGTTACTATGGAATCGGATAAGTACATCTGCGTCAGAGAAACTTCGCCTCAGAACAGCGTCGTCATTATCGACATGAACATGCCCATGCAGCCTTTGAGACGTCCTATCACTGCCGATTCCGCTTTGATGAATCCCAATTCGAGAATTCTCGCTCTCAAAGGTACCGTATTTCTTTTTCGCTAAATCTCATGACTTCTTGGTTGTCTTTTAATTTGATCTACTAGTTTTTGGACGCTCTTTATAGGCGCTGATGGATAATATTACATATGTTATGCAATTTGGTAAATTTCTGATTGGATTTGCTGTAGTTTTAGGTTTATTCACTTCGATTATGTGCCATTATCTGACATCTAATGCTAGGTGCTTTCTAAAAGTTTTATATCTTTCATGGTCATTAAGTTCTTGCTTTGATCTGCAGTCCCCGTGGTTGTAGTAGGATGGCGTAACTATTGTTTGTGTTATAGCGTAGATGTGGACTGCAGTTTGTGGTGTCAATTTATTACTTTGTTTGATATGCCATCTAATGATGTGTGACCTTTGGATTTGAAGCTCAACTTCCTGGAACTACTCAGGATCACTTGCAAATATTCAATATTGAAATGAAAGCAAAAGTGAAGTCACACCAAATGCCTGAGCAGGTGACACTTTTGTGCCCCTCTAATTGAGCGATATGATAGTACATTTGTTAATTATTCTAGTCCTGTGTTGAATCTCACTATTCTGGGCAATATTGTTTTTCCTGTGCCTAAGGTTGTGTTTTGGAAATGGATTTCCTCAAAGATGCTAGCACTGGTCACACAGACTTCAGTTTATCATTGGTCAATTGAAGGCAATGATCTCTTACCTTTCCTTCACACAAGAACATGCATCCCTTTCTTTCTATATATGTCATTTTAATGGATTTGGCTTTGTTATAATGGATCTGTCTATACCTCATTTTTCTTTATTTATAATTGTTATCCTTTTTGTGTGGCTTTCTTTTAATATTCTGTTGCCTTTTCGTTTATACAGGTGACTCCGAGCCTGTTAAAGTGTTTGACAGAACTGCTAATCTGGTAAATAATCAAATAATCAATTATCGATGTGATCCGTCAGAAAAGTGGTTGGTGCTGATCGGAATTGCCCAAGGACCCCCAGAGGTATGCTAACCCTTTATCTATTTTTTCATCTTTTTGTTGTTGGATTTTGTATTTAATCTATCCTCTCACTTGTTTCAAGTGAGTTTAAGTTACTTCTAGTATCTGATATAGATAGTAGGTGCTTCAGCATTTATAGAGAAAGTGGAATCAGTTTGTCTCTGTATTTGTATTATTAGTTACTAAGATTCAGGTTGCTGAATATTAGCTAATGTGAGGTGGAATGCTTGTTTGTAATTGTAACCCTCATGATTACGGTTAAGTTTTTCTCTTCCTTATCTGTCACTTCAGTGTGAAAATATACTTCCTATTCACGGTATGTTGACATCTAATTCAAATGTTTCTTTGCCTTATTTTTTTTTTGTTTGCCTCATACCACATTTGTTTTATCAAACACGATTCTCCCTTGTCCTTGTCTCATTTTAAAGCTTTTATGCCATTTCTTTAGCTGCTGAAACATTCTCCAGTGATTATTGGTAAAAGTTGGGTATAGCCTAATCATTTTATCAGACCCTTTGATAGAGTTTTCTAACTCCTTTTTTTTTCTTGGAGCAGAGGCCACAATTGGTCAAGGGGAATATGCAACTTTTTTCTGTGGACCAACAGCGTAGTCAGGCACTTGAGGCACATGCTGCTGCATTTGCTTCATTCAAAGTGGGCCTCTTTTGACGATGACACTTTTCTGGCTTATAATTGTATACTGAGTCATTCTGAAGTATTGATATATTTAATGGTTCATTCAGGTGCCTGGAAATGAGAATCCTTCACTTCTTATTTCTTTTGCCACAAAATCATTCAATGCTGGACAAATAACATCGAAGTTACATGTTATAGAACTTGGAGCGCAGCCAGGTAACTTAACCTCTGTCTAGTATCTCCTTCCATGTGGGAATTCTTTTTCATGAAGAACTTGCTTTTTGCCTTCATTTAAATTTATTAGTTTGATCAAAAGCAAAATCCTTGGTCTCCATGATATTAGAAGCATATGCCTGTACTTTTGTCTGTTTCATTAAGTGATTCTAATATTGTTACTGCTAATGCGTCAGGCAAACCATCGTTTACTAAGAAACAAGCAGACTTATTCTTCCCACCGGACTTTGCTGATGATTTTCCTGTGTCAATGCAGGTAGAATTTAAATTTTCATTGATTTATTCATCCACCTGATTTGGTTAACCTAATCTAATAACCTCATGTTTTTATTTGGCAGATATCTCAAAAGTATGGCTTGATCTATGCGATAACGAAGCAAGGACTACTATTTGTTTATGACTTGGAGACTGCTAGTGCTGTATACAGAAATCGTATCAGTCCAGATCCTATATTTTTAACCACTGATGCATCCTCCGTAGGTGGGTTCTATGCCATCAATAGAAGGGGCCAAGTTTTACTTGCCACAATAAATGAAGCTACAATTGTACCCTTTGTTAGTGGCCAGGTATGCTACTAAAAGTTCTTGGCTTGCTCTCTCTCTATCTCTGTTTGTGTGTTTTGGCGTTATCCCAAGAGGAGCTAATCATTTTGGTTACATTCAGTTAAACAATCTGGAGCTTGCTGTTAATCTGGCCAAAAGGGGAAACCTTCCTGGTGCTGAAAACCTGGTAAATAGGACCATTTTACTTCTTTGACTTTGCATGAAATTCTTTTCTTGATTTG
This sequence comes from Erythroxylum williamsii, assembly GCA_027564335.1. Lineage (NCBI taxonomy): Eukaryota > Viridiplantae > Streptophyta > Magnoliopsida > Malpighiales > Erythroxylaceae > Erythroxylum > Erythroxylum williamsii. The sequence goes on from JANITW010000008.1 coordinate 37,289,399, forward strand.
CTAGAAATTCTTTTCTTGATTTGCTATGAAGTTTGATGTGCCTATCTTTATTGTATTTGTAGTGTTGATTATTGAATTAATGTTCGAATTAGGTGCAATATTTTCTTCACTCTGTTGACTCATAATCTTGATGTTTGTTGTCTTTACCAGGTTGTCCAGCGTTTTCAGGAATTATTTTCTCAGGCAAAGTATAAAGAAGCAGCAGAACTTGCTGCAGAATCTCCACAAGGACTTCTCCGAACTCCTGACACAGTTGCTAAGTTTCAGGTTATTTTTGCAAACAAAGGCCTCATAGTTTTGCTCCCTCTATAATTCTCAGTCTCCCTCTTTTCTCTCTTCCTTCGTGAATTTATATACGGACAAGTACAATGATCTAAGCTATTCTCTTTATTCCTGTGGCAGAGTGTTCCTGTGCAAGCTGGGCAAACACCGCCATTGCTGCAGTATTTTGGAACTCTACTGACTAGAGGAAAGCTTAATGGCTTTGAGTCTTTGGAATTATCACGCCTTGTCGTGAACCAGAATAAAAAAAATCTTTTGGAGAATTGGTTAGCTGAAGACAAGCTTGAGTGTAGTGAGGAGCTTGGAGATCTTGTGAAGGTCAGTTTGTCGAGAACTTTCTTGAGGTCTCCAGTTCTTATTCTGAACAGCCATTTCTTTTAAGTAGGCTACAATGATGACAAGTCAACAAGCATTAGATTCATGAACGATGTTGATAATTGATTTGGGCACCTTGTTTGAGATAGCTTGGAGATTTTTTATTTCCTCCTTATTCCATTTCTCACACATATATTATCTTGGTATATACATGCATACCTTGTAGGCTGGTTTATTTGGGTGTTCTTGTTTAATGTATAATTGCTATCAAATTACTACCCTTAGTTTTACTTCTTTTGTCTTTCTGATGTTGGAATCATGTCTCCTATGCAGACAGTAGATAATGACCTTGCACTCAAGATATATATTAAGGCCAGGGCAACTCCCAAAGTTGTGGCTGCATTTGCTGAAAGGAGAGAATTTGACAAAATTCTTATATACTCGAAACAGGTAAACTTCTTACTCTTTCAGAATCTGTGATTACATACTTTAAGACTTACATTATAGCTTATTGCCTGTTTTAATCCTACCACAATCTTCCACTTGATTCCAGGTTGGATATACACCTGACTATTTATTCCTCCTCCAAACGATATTGCGGACAGATCCCCAGGTTTGGTGACTTATTTTGACATTATTATTCTAAAGATGACCAAACTAATCATGGTCATCTTTAATTATTATATCAGTTGCCTTTAATTATTATTTCTGATTCTATATAAATCGAAATTTGTTAATATCTGTATTTGAATTTTCTGCATTGCAGGGTGCTGTTAATTTTGCTTTAATGATGTCTCAAATGGAGGGAGGCTGCCCAGTTGACTACAACACAATAACTGACCTATTTCTTCAGGTTCAATGATCCAAGTTTCTTTTTACAACATTCTTGTGCATAGCTTTGGAAAATATTTTAACAAATTTCTAACGCCAAATTTTTCTTTTGAAGTGGGAGGCTTGCCTTCTCTGTTTTATTTTTTGTTTTTCTGGGAGTGATCACCAGAAGAGAAAACAACTAAGTCTTTACTTATTTCCCTTATTAATGTAATTTATTTTCCCCATAGAGGAACTTGATTCGAGAAGCAACAGCATTTCTTTTGGATGTTCTGAAACCAAATCTACCAGAACATGGATTTCTTCAGACAAAGGTCACTATTTTTTTGTCTACTTCTTTTACAGCCGCTTTTGTAATTGACAGCTTTTTAAACTCATACCCATCTATATTCAGGTTTTGGAGATCAATCTTGTTACCTTCCCAAATGTGGCAGATGCTATTTTAGCTAATGGTATGTTTAGTCACTATGACCGCCCACGCGTTGCGCAACTGTGTGAAAAAGCTGGACTTTATATTCGGGCACTTCAGGTAAAAAGATTTAATCTCTCATTCTTTTGAAGTACTATTCTTACTCTCTGGCATGACAAATTGTTTTTTTTTGGCAGCATTATAGTGAGTTGCCTGATATTAAGCGTGTCATTGTGAATACACATGCCATTGAACCTCAGGTTTGGAAGTTAAATGTTTTTATGTGTTTTTTGTGATTCTATTTTTTTTTTCCTTGGATTTGACCTGTTGGTTTCTCAGGCCCTTGTTGAGTTCTTTGGCACCCTTTCTCGGGAATGGGCTCTGGAGTGTATGAAGGATCTTCTACTTGTCAATTTGAGGGGCAATCTTCAGATAATTGTGCAGGTAAGTGAACTACGGCTATCTGTAGTCATTAGTTTGAGATGTTCCATGAGAAGGCTAATACCTACTCTTTTGCAGGCTTGCAAAGAGTACTCTGAGCAATTGGGTGTAGATTCGTGCATTAAACTCTTTGAGCAGTTTAAGTCCTATGAAGGATTGTATTTCTTTTTGGGTTCATATTTGAGCTCCAGGTTCGTTCATGTCACTATGATTGTTGTTACTTCTTTGAATCAGAGAGGAAAAAGATTCATTAAGACGCCAAAAGCAATTTGCTACTTCATACATTACTCAATATAAATTTTGGTATTACTGTTAAAAGAGGTTCAAAAGAATGTATAGATAAGCTAGTATACAGTCTCTATAAGATAGTAGAAAGTACACTGACAACTTCTTCAATCCCTGTGGATATTCCTAATCTCTATGACTCATAATGGGTTGCAGCAGTCCTTGAAATCATCTAATCTAATCAGTGAAAATAGGGTTATTTACACTACCTGTATTATGGCTAAAAGATGCAGAAGAATGTATTGGGTCTTCTTTTACATACTAGTCTTTTGTTTTGAAAAGTAATATTCTGTATCTCTTACTCATAATGGGTTGCAACAGTGCTTGAAATCATCTAATCAACTCTACAAAAATAGGGGTTATTTATGCTACTTGAACCACTCGGTTTTACCACTATCTGCTTACTAATACATCCATCTCTATCAATATAACCCACTTTTTTGGATTGTTAATTACCCAGTTGTGACACAGTGTTTCCAAGGCAGCAATGCCTTTCTCACTTTGGTCATGTTCTATAATGAAATGTAATGGCTTCAGTTTCTTCCAAATAGTTTGCCCTTATCAACAAAAATAGGGGTTATTTATGCTACTTGAACTTATTGGTTTTACTCATCTCTAATTGCAAAAACATCCATCTCTATCACTCCAACCCACTTTGTTGGATTTTTAATTACCCACTTGTGACCCAGTGAAGTTTCCAAGGCAACAATGCTTTTCCCACTATGGTCATGTTGTATAATAAAATGTAATGGCTTCAGTTTCTTCCAAATATTTTGCCTCAATTTGGTTTCTTATTCTTTTTCTTGTGCTTTTGTGATAGTGAGGATCCTGAAATCCACTTCAAATACATTGAAGCAGCTGCCAAAACTGGGCAGATTAAGGAGGTAGAACGGGTGACACGTGAATCAAACTTTTATGATGCTGAAAAAACAAAGAACTTCTTAATGGAAGCCAAGCTCCCAGATGCTCGTCCATTGATCAATGTCTGTGATCGGTTTGGTTTTGTTCCTGATCTGACTCATTACCTCTACAGAAACAATATGCTTCGCTACATTGAGGGTTATGTACAAAAGGTAAGAGTAAAGATTTTGATTCCGTCAGATAAAGCAAAGGATCTTTCAGGAAAAGATATAATTGTTGCTTATTTTTTTTATAGGTCAATCCGGGAAATGCTCCTTTAGTTGTTGGACAGCTGCTTGATGATGAATGCCCTGAAGATTTCATTAAAGGTCTAATTCTTTCAGTTCGTTCCCTTCTGCCAGTGGAGCCTCTAGTAGAGGAGTGTGAGAAAAGGTCTGTTATCTGCTCCGAATCACCACATATCTTTTATATTTCTGCATCTCACTTCTGTTTTCTGTTGGCAGAAATCGTCTTCGTTTGCTTACCCAGTTCTTGGAGCATCTAGTAAGTGAGGGAAGCCAAGATGTGCATGTTCACAATGCTCTGGGTAAAATTATCATTGACAGTGGCAACAACCCAGAGCATTTCCTTACTACAAATCCGTATTATGATTCACGTGTTGTTGGTAAGTATTGTGAGAAACGAGACCCAACACTTGCAGTTGTTGCATATCGTAGAGGACAGTGCGACGAAGAACTTATAAACGTTACAAATAAGAACTCCCTCTTCAAACTGCAGGCCAGGTTTGTGCTTCATTGTTGAGGATTAGGTTTATATGATATATCCACTGCAATTTTTTTCTCTTAGCTGATTGCTCATGGTTGTAATATCAGGTATGTGGTGGAAAGGATGGATTCTGACCTTTGGGAGAAAGTGCTTAGCCCAGAAAATGAGTACAGAAGGCAGCTAATTGATCAAGTCGTGTCTACTGCTTTGCCTGAAAGCAAGAGTCCTGAGCAAGTTTCTGCTGCTGTTAAAGCATTCATGACTGCTGATCTTCCACATGAGCTGATTGAGCTTCTTGAGAAGATAGTTCTTCAAAATTCTGCTTTTAGTGGAAACTTCAACCTGCAGAACTTGTTGATCCTGACAGCAATTAAGGCTGATCAATCAAGAGTTATGGATTACATTAATAGGCTTGACAATTTTGATGGACCTGCTATTGGGGAGGTGGCTGTTGAGTCTTCATTGTATGAAGAAGCATTTGCCATTTTCAAGAAGTTTAATTTAAATGTTCAAGCTGTGAATGTCTTGTTGGATAACATCCGTAGCATTGAGCGAGCAGTGGAGTTTGCTTTCCGTGTTGAAGAAGAAGCTGTATGGAGTCAAGTGGGTAAGGCCCAACTGCGAGAGGGTCTAGTGAGTGATGCAATAGAGTCATTCATCCGTGCAGACGATGCAACTGAGTTTTTGGAAGTTATAAAGGCTGCTGAGGATGCAAATGTTTACCATGACCTTGTGAGATATCTCCTAATGGTGAGGCAGAAGACAAAGGAGCCCAAGGTTGACGGTGAACTCATCTATGCTTATGCCAAAATTGATCGCTTGGGTGACATTGAAGAATTTATTCTCATGCCTAATGTTGCTAATCTACAAAACGTTGGAGATCGCTTATATGATGAAGCCCTTTATGAAGCAGCAAAGATCATATTTGCATTCATTTCTAATTGGGCTAAGCTAGCTGTTACGCTTGTTAAACTTAAGCAGTTCCAAGGTGCTGTTGATGCAGCAAGGAAAGCAAACAGTGCAAAAACCTGGAAGGAAGTCTGCTTTGCTTGTGTGGATGCTGAGGAGTTCCGCTTGGCCCAGATATGTGGGCTCAACATTATTGTACAGGTAAGTGAACTCTTGTTTGTGATCAATTTTACTAGCTTTGGAATGTAGTGAAATGATTCTTAAATGTTTATGCACATTTAATAGGCCCTATCGCCAGTGATTTACTTATAAGTGCTTCTCATTTATATAACAGCAGATATAAAATTCTGGAACTTTTGATTAACTTTACCAGTGGTACTGCTGATGCAATCTTCTATCTTATTGGTAGGTTGATGACATGGAAGAGGTCAGTGAGTATTACCAGAACAGGGGATACTTTAACGAGATAATATCTTTAATGGAGAGTGGACTTGGATTAGAACGCGCTCATATGGGCATCTTTACTGAGTTGGGAGTTTTGTATGCTAGATACCGCCCTGAAAAACTTATGGAGCATATAAAACTTTTCTCCACTCGTCTGAATATTCCCAAGCTTATAAGAGCTTGTGATGAGCAGCAGCATTGGAAGGAGCTAACTTATTTGTATATTCAGTACGATGAGTTTGACAATGCTGCAACCACTGTAATGAACCATTCTCCTGAAGCATGGGACCACATGCAATTTAAAGATATAATTGTGAAGGTTGCAAATGTCGAACTCTACTACAAGGCTGTACACTTTTACTTGCAAGAACATCCTGATCTGATCAATGATCTTCTCAATGTGCTTGCTCTCCGTGTTGATCATACTCGTGTGGTGGACATAATGCGAAAGGTATAGACTGCCAAATGCAAAATTTTGCTTGCTTATGCTTCAGCTTTGTTTTTGACTTGTAGTTGGGGTTGTTCAGAATTTTACACTTAATTGTATGGTAGTGGTTTTTTTTTTTTGGGGCGCCAAAAATGGGTTTTGAATTACAATTTTTTAAAACTTTTAAGGATGGCACTGATCAAAGCATTTTATTATGCTTTGCTGAACATCATGTTTTTAAATAATCTTGTTTTGTTATTTCATTTAATTTTTTCTATTCTGAATTTCAGGCTGGTCACATTCGTCTGGTCAAGCCATATATGATTGCAGTTCAAAGCAACAATGTCTCTGCTGTAAATGAAGCTTTGAATGAAATTTATATAGAGGAAGAGGATTATGACAGACTTCGTGAATCTATTGAATTGCACGACAACTTTGATCAGATAGGCCTTGCACAGAAGGTCAGTTATAGAATCCTATTATGTTTTCAAAATCCAAATGGTGGGTTTATATTTATGAGAGCTATTGTCTCCATGCATGTGCAGATTGAGAAGCACGAACTTCTTGAGATGAGGCGTGTTGCTGCTTACATATACAAGAAAGCTGGAAGGTGGAAGCAGTCAATCGCATTGTCAAAGAAAGACAATCTTTACAAGGATTGCATGGAGACTTGCTCACAGTCTGGTGACCGTGAACTTTCAGAGGAGTTGCTTGTTTATTTTATTGAGCAGGTTTGTTTTGCTTATCTATCTGTCATACAGCCAGGCCTTCTATCACCCATAAAGCACCTTGTGGTGCATCCAGATAGATATATGTGGCTATAGGGAGAAGGGCACATATTTTCTATCCTGACATAAATTTCTATGTTGAAATGCTCAGAAAAAGTTCTATTCTCATTGAGTCCTGATTTTGTCAAATCTTTCTTTCATCAATTCCTGAATTGCATGCCTGCTATAACATCATTGCCATTTCAAAATTTTTCGCAGCTTGCATTCTTTACTGGATACCCTTTGTCTTATTCACTTGCATTATGTGACGACTTGTTAGTAGTGTATTACATTTTGCATTTTCCATATGCAGGGAAAGAAAGAGTGCTTTGCTGCATGTTTGTTTGTGTGTTATGATCTAATCCGGCCAGATGTTGTCCTTGAGCTTGCATGGATAAACAATATGATAGATTTTGCTTTCCCATACCTCTTGCAGGTAATCTTCTCATTTTGCATTGTTTACTCTTCGTCATCTTTTAAAATTTTGTGTAATGCTTAATGAACATGATATCACTATTGCTCTTTACTGTTTTGAAGTTTATTCGAGAGTACACTGGCAAAGTAGATGAGCTCATAAAGGACAAAATTGAAGCTCAAAATGAGGTGAAAGCTAAGGAGAAGGAGGAGAAGGACATGGTTGCTCAGCAGGTATGCTTATTGGTTCAATTTTGTCTACCTATTGGAAAAAAATTTGCTACTGGCCTATCTTAATCAATGATTTGTTTAACTTAAAAAAAGAGATGCATTTTCTGCATGCTGGAAAACCTATTGTTTTGTCTGTACTATTAAATTGAAGAGCAAAAAATTCTTCTGTTGGGGAGAGCATATAATGTATTTGCTGTCTCTAGACCGTGCCGGTGAATCTTTCAAATTATTCCTGCTGTTATTTATTTGCCTAGAGACATTGCTTGTTTTGGATACACACTTTTGCCTTAAGGATGAGTTCACTCATATGGGTCCTTTTTTTTTTTCCCCCTTTTAAGTAAAGATTCCTATCATCCTTCGTGCCATTGGGTTCTGCAAAACTAATGTGTATCTTGATGACAACCTTTGAAAAAGTCCACTTCTATTCCTGAAAGAATTTGTTTTACCGTGACTTTGAAAATATTACAAGTCAATTGAAGTATCCTAATCACTAGTTATAAAATGAAGAATATAGCAGCACGTATCATTTTCAGGTGAAGTTCCGTTAATCACTGTTTCAACTTTATCTTACGACGTGTCATTGTTGTTGGGCTGCAACTCTGTATTAAACTAAAATAAATCAAAAGTTGCACATTGACATATATTCTCTTGTGCATTTGCAGAATATGTATGCGCAACTATTGCCTCTTGCTTTGCCTGCCCCGCCGATGCCGGGAATGAGTGCTGGCTTTGTGCCACAGCCACCACCAATGGGAGGTCTTGGCCCGATGCCTCCAATGCCAGCTTATGGCATGCCGCCAATGGGGTCCTACTGATCTGAGGATTATAGGAGGAGGTTTTCTTCAACACTGGTGAAGTCGAATGTGTCTGTAATTCCCGTTCATGCTTGAATGCGAATTCAGTTCTTTGGGTGGTTGGAGGAAATTGAAATTTGCATCAACAGAAAAAGAAAACTGCATTTTGCATCAGTGTTGTGGTAAGTAGTTGGTCTTTTGGAATTCGTTTGGTGGATAGGAACAAAATTTTTACCCCGGGAGGATGAACCACAGTTGGTGCACAGCGCAGGTTGCTGCTTATTAAAGAAATGGGATTTGTAGCTTTTGTGGACAGTGGCAAGTCTGCCACGTGTATAGGTAAATTTCATATTTATATATTTAGATTTTGTTTTGGCTCCCTAGTCCCTACCGGGGTTTTAACATTTTGTAGTCACCCATATTTTGTTCTCTTATACAAAATTGAATATTCTTCTCGATGGACCTCCTAGCTTGCGTGTATTTGAATGTAATTTTCACGTACTTGTATTGCAAATGGAATTTTTGGGTCAAATTTATTAGTTAACATTCTATGCTTCTCAGCTGGCGTCCTATGATCTGTTGTTAGATTTTGGTTCTACTGAATAAATGGTTGCATGAAAATTGAAGGGTTTCGAGTTTAAGAACTAATTTATAAATTTGATTCGAATTTAAAATTTAAGCTTTAAATATTATAATTTGTACCTTATATTAGTAGGTATTTATATAATGTTATTATTTTTAGATGCATTTAGAATCATGAATTTTTGTTTAATTTGTTATATGTTATTGCTAAAATAACTTATAAATTAAAATTTATTTTAATAAATGGTTGAATAAATAATTTATATTTAGAAATTTTAGAAAATATTAGTGTAAATTTATTAATTTCGTAATGAGTTGAGTATTCTCTTGAAAATGACATTTAATTAATTGGAAATTTTAGAATTTAATGACATTTATATGTTTTGTTTCAAAGTATTGTGTGTTGCGTCTGTTGGAAAATTGAGTTGAGATTTGATTCCGATCGTAGTGGAAAAATCACGAAATTTTTTTGTACTTTTGATTTCTTGAAAATCAAGATTTATTTAATTCTATAAAATAATTAATATAAATCATATTAAAGCGAAAATTTAATCTGTAACTTACTCTGAAGCTTGATCTTTATCTTGTTGTAATTTTCGAACCGTTTTTAAAACTGATCTGTCTCAATCACCGTAGTCGTACAAATGTTTGACTTTTAACGGTATTCACCGAATAAGTTAAGAGAACTTTGTAACTCTTACAAAGAGGGTTAAGTATTAAGTACTAGTTCTATAGAACTTAGGCATATTTATAATAAGCTTTGGACGTTTTAGTAATTTAATTGAAATTAAATTCTAATTTTAATTAAACTTTAATTAGAAT
>JANITW010000008.1:37311902-37323453 GCA_027564335.1 Erythroxylum williamsii
GAAAATGATGGATGATGGAGTGTATGTTGCTGCCATTTTGTGAATAAATGTTCAAGTGGAGGTCTTGCTTTGATTGTATTTGATATATTGAATAAATTGAGTGCTTATTGGTGTCGAATTGGTATGGAAGTGATAGAAGTTGAGTTAGGTTGAAGAGCTGGAAATTGGATTTGTGTATGTTTTAGTGATTTGTCCATAATTTTTTCTATAATGGTGCAATTGGGATGATTTTTAGCTTAAATTAAACTAGAGGTGTTTGGATATATTTCTTGTGAAGGAAGTGATATCCAATTTTGGCTTGAAGAGTTCTAAATTTTGACTTGAATGTAATAATGTGTGTAGGGATGAATAGTGCAATTTTAGTGACACTAACATTGAATTTGTGATATGAAACTTTGTGAATTTGTTTAGGTTGATTGAGGCAGATTTTGCTAGATTAGTCTTCATGAAAGTTTTAGTTTTTCTTGATAGTTTTCTATCGCCATAAAATGTGCCATTTTTGAACATTAGAGTTGGTAGTTATGAGTGATTGAATGGTAGATATGGGTTAGGTGATAATTAACAATATTTATCATGGTAGCCTTAAAAAGTGGTTGCCTAGGCTACCTTATGTAGATTGTCTTATTGATCGGGAATAGCAGACCCGAAAGTGGGTGTTTTAGAAAAACTGAAATAAGTATATGAGCAATAAATTGCGAGTTTCATGGTATTTAGTGCGACTTAACCCTAGGCATAAATGAGTTTTGATCTGAAAATGATTTTGAGATGAAATTTATGGAATGATACAAGAATTATCATGAGCATGCATTATATATTTTTTATTTCAGCCATGTGCATTATTAAACGCTTATGATTGTATAAATTGTGACGTATGTGTATCTTGCATAAATGAGTTGTGCAGGCTAAATGGCCGCATTTAGTCGTTTCTAGAAACGGGAAGCAAATGCTAATCTGGAGCGTACTGTGAGTAGATCGAGATGGCCTCATTTCTTTCTTTGTTCTGTTTTGTTTTATTTTGTATAAATTGATTGCTGAATGTGATTGATTGTATTGGGTTCCGGACAGGAGGTCTAATAATTGTGATACTGATTTGGATATTGAAGTGCTACTTGAATGTGAATTGGATGAACTATGTACTTAACGTGATTGATAAATGTGTTCTGAATATGCATTATATGATTGATAAGTACCGAACCACGGTCCGATGACAAATGCGTTTTGAATGTGCATCTGCATATGTAAGATAGTGTGCTTCTCAACTCTACTGTTGAATGCCGGACTACGGTCCAATGACATGTGAAAGTGAGTGAATGGGAACATGCTAATGTGATTGATGCATTTCATTGTATAAGTGTATGAAAGTGTATGAAATATAATGACTGTTGTGACCAAAGGAGCCACCGATCAAAGCTTAAAGCTCAACGAGTGAAAATGAGCTGCGGCCTCAAAAGTGATTCAGAGCCTCAGGTTCAACGTTTAATGAGCCTTATATCCTCCAAATGGATAAGGGACAGTTATTAATGAGCCCTATATGGGACAATTTAGGTACTCGATCACAACAAAATAACAAATAAAAAGTGATTCTCATGTGCATTGCGTATGCATAATATGACTGATTAAGTGCATCAAATGTGAAATAATGTGAATGTGAAATAATGAGAAATGTGAAATAGAGTGAGTTGTAAATTATGTGTTGTGTGAATGGGTGAGACATCGATTATGGTCACTCACTGAGTTTGCAAAACTCACCCAAAATTTGCAATTATTTTTCAGGACTCAGAAGAATACCCCGTTAGGCAACAGGAGTATATCTATTGCATGTGAGAGAAAGAAGAGGTTGAGATCAGTTCGCGTCTGCATTGTGTCTCTTTATTTTTGCAGTGAATTGTATTTATCGCAAATCATTTTATTTTGTGTATTTGCGTATATTATTTGTGTATAACTTTCCGATTTGAAAAAAGAGGTTTTGCAAAAGAAATTTATCAAACTGTAATAGGTTTTGTTTTTGGAATGAGCTAATTGAACTTTTGGTATGTGAAAAAAACAAAATTGGCAACTATTGTAAATGAAAATATTTTTGAATAAAAAGTGGGCCCAAATTTATGATTATTGATTTTCACGTACGCTGGAAAAACAAGTTTTATACTGAGTTTTTGACGAACTAAGTGATGTAACACGCCACCCTCGCGGGACACGGACTCGGATATCACCATCGATGTCGGGTTCGGGTTATGCGGGAGTGGGGTTTTACAAGTAGACTTGCAATTGAAGGGAAAAGAACTTAGGAAAGCATCCTGAAATTGTACCTGAAAAATATTCCCATAAGAATTTGGTGACAGGATTATCAAATTATACCAAATTGTGTGCATGAATTACTTAAATATTGAATGAAATGTAATGTAGGGCTTTCTAAAGCGTTGAGTCTAAATGTCTATTGTAGACAACAAAATGAGTGGGACATTCAACTCTTGGATCTTGGTGTCTAGAAGTCACCCTACCATTAGCATGTTAGAGACTATTAAAACCATGTTAATGAAGAGGCATTCTGACTTTAAAGAACAAGCTAAGAGATGAAAGGGGAACATAAAATTTGAGGTGATAAAAAAATTGAATAAGAATAAATTAAGTGTAATGATATGGAGAGTTATTTGTAATGAGGACAAGAAATATGAATTGGCTAATGGAGATGACATGCATGTTGTCCAAATGGGGAGGGAGTAGATTTGCAATTCTAAAGCATAGGAACTCTATAAGTATCCTTATACTCATGAAATTACTACCATTTCTGTTTCAAACAACAACAAGAGGCATAAGTGGATTCCTGTTATCATAGAGGGAGGTTTATGGAAGTTTACTGAGGATTTCTTGAAACCAATTTAAAGGGAAAAATTTTGGCTACCAAGAACCTATGAAGACATATAGCCACCTTTAGAAAGAGTTAAGCCTTGTAGGCCTAAGAAGATTAGGTGAAAAGATAAAGATGAACTAAAGCTAGTGAAGAATCCTTATAGCTATCATAAAAGAGACAATTCCAAATATATGGTAAAAATGGCAAATGTGGTCATAATAAGAGAAGCTATAAATTTGGTCCACTTCCTTCCAATCAAAATAGAGTTGAGGTTTGTTATTTAACATAAATTGTAATTTATATGTTTTTCAGTAACTACTTATTGATGATATAGCAATATTAGATAGTTGACTAAGTCTAATAAAGATCCAATAATTAATAACAAATTTGTCTTAACCACCTTCTTCAATTTCTAACAGATAACCTTCTAAATTTGACACAATTGTTAATTACTATATGTTATTTTTCTTTTATGTATAAATTATATGTAATTACTTTAACTTTGTTTATAATGGTCATAAATAGCTCTACCATTAAGGAGAAAGAGAACATTTGGATCAGTTGATCTAAACACCTTTCAACTATCATTCCAACTAAGATGGTTGAAGTGCAAGGGAGCCCCAAGTATCATTTCACAATAATTGCATGAGCGAGCTTCTAAACAAAGGCTGTTAGAAATTCAAACAAAAAAGCAACTAAAATTCAAATTTGACATTAAAAAAAGTGTAAACAACAATTAGTTATGCATTTTTAAAAAGACTTATGTTTGGGTCCAATTTATTTTAGGTGTATAACTGTCAATTATGATAATAATTAACGTATGAGAGTGTATTTGGTTAAATCCATTTTGTATTTTTTTTGTAAATTTTGGCTAGATCCATTTTGTTTATTTTATGTATATTCTGGTTAGACTTATTGTGAAGTAAGCAATATACTAGTTGGATATGTTGTGAAGTAGAATTGCAACATTGTAGTAGAATGATAAAACTTTGTAGCCATTCTATATATGAGTCAAATAGCTTACATTTATTCCCTTTTACATTATTACTTCCATTAAATGATTCACGTACTGTTTGATGGCTTACACTATATGAATGTCGAAGTTAATGACCTATATTATATGAATCTCAACTTTATAGGTTTATGAATGTCAAATTTACAGGCTTACAATTTTATGATTATCACATTGTTCATCTGTAGAAGTCAAATGGAACTTTGCATATTGTGTTTTTAAACATACCATCACAAGTTGAACTTCAATTTAAATGTAATTACATATGTACTTACATAAGAGTGAAGTAACTACAATGGCTCAATAATGCCATTTAATATTCTCAGTATATTAACTAAAGTTTCATGTACAATACAAGTACTTCTCACTTTAGCCCCATGCATATACATTGTTCTTAATATATGAATTCTTATAAAGCATATCATATAAGCCTCATGATTCCAATAGTGAGACAAATTTAAACATAATACACATCAACATTAAAACAATAATATTATGTGACATGGATATCTTCTTCAATTGCTTGTTATCATTCATCATAAACTTAAATTCGTACTCCATTTGTTTTAATTTTTCATCTAACTCAATTTGTTCCTTTTGTTCCTCCTTATTTGTTCTTTTAACAACTCCCTCGCACACCTCCTTTTTAATTGTCCCTTTGTAACTTAATGCTAATTATTACTTTAGCTTAGCATTATCATTCATCAATCTTTGAATAATATGAGTAGCCTTATCTAGGAAGGAATCGTCATGCCAACTAAAGAACTTACAACTCCTACCTTTGTGAGCTTCACTAGAATAAACATTCATTAACATATTTATTCTTTTGTTTCTATTGAATGTCATATCAAAACATTTTTACTAATCAAATATTTTGAGCACCCATAAAACCTATAACTTGGATTTTTCTCACTCTATAAAATCTTTAAACAAGCAATGAATCCACATAAGCATTTAATGCTGGCTAAAAAACTATTATTAGTTGAAGACTCAGAAAATATATCTATAATCTCAACTGCTCCATTTTTCTACTGAATGCCAAAATATAACCAAGCAACATCAATAAACATAACCATCAATTAACAAAATGGAAATAACCATCAATCAATAAGAAATAAATATCCAATTCATAACGGAAACACACACATTCAAAAAATAACAATGATATTTAATATGGGATTCACACATGCTTTATCAATGACATTACGAATTATTATTTAGTGTAAAAGAGACAAAATAAGAAGTTACTTTCTTCATTTAGAAGAAAACAAACAAGGAAATATGGAAGCATTCAACTTACTAGTAATCATTTGGACATTAAAAACATTTAAGCTGATTTTGGGATGCTCAATTGCTCTTTTCCTTTCTTCATCAATTTTGTAAAGCTACCAATAAATGTATGCACATCTTGAAACCTCATGAAACTCCAAATTATTCTCAATACCAAAAATCTATTCGTTAAAGCTATGTTCTAAAATTTGGATGAGAATTTAAAACATAGATGTAGTGGTATAGGTAAAGTTATGTTCAAAAAAAGTGTTTTAAGTATTTTTTTAAAAGTGCATTTGTAGAGACTACTCAAGTTAACATAAACACTAGAATCATCCACCAATGCTTGATTCGTGAACCAAAAAAACTGACAATTGCAAAATTGAAGGAGTGGAATTATCGCGAATAAGTCACCACTTGAGGAAGAAGAAGCAAGAAGAGTAAATGTCTCTTAGCTGAAGAACAATTGAAGAAGATATGGGAAACAAAGAAATAATTGTCCTTCGTCCTTGGGTATTACTAATTCGCTACAAATTAAGGATAAAATATGCAATCGGAATGAACTAGGGAAAAATAACGGAAAATAAAATTTTGAGTTTGTCACAACTTCAATAAAAGATGAAATCTAGGTTAGATAAGGAGAAAATTGAGAAAATTTGGGTTTTTGAGTTTTATTTTTTAAATAATTAAAACATTAATTAATTTAAAAATATGAAATTAACTTTTTTATTGCATGTTAGTTGTCATGTTGGTAGTTGACCTTATATGATATATGCGCAATAGGCCCAACTTAATAGGAACATAACCTGCATTTGATGGAGGCATGATAGAGTGAACATTTTTGGGCAACTTGCTCTATTTTGGAAACGTCTGGGGTGAATAGTACCAGAGATAATGATATGGGCCATCTTAGACATTTTGTCAAATGTTAGGGGACATATTAGACCTTTCACCTATAAAGAAGTTATGTTCAAACTTGAAAGTAAGTTCCCTATCATCTATAATGCAGAAAAAGTAATCCACAGTAAATTATAATGTTTACAATATTTCCTTTTTCTTATTGAATAATTTATTATTTAAAACTATATTTCTAAAATTAAGCGTAAACAAAAACTCATTTAATTAGTACTTTCTGTTAAATGTTTTTAACCATTGTTGAAAAAGTACATTTCATACTTATATAGGTGGTTAAAGCTTTAACAACTCTTTAAAATTATCCCATTTGATTGTATAAGTATCTCATTTTTAAAAGTCTAAGTGTCTATAAGTCAAATGTAATATGAGCAAATTTGATAACCTAGTAAAGTCGAATTGCTTGAATGAAACGGATATTGATACTATTTAATATGGAGAAGAAGGGAGCTCCGTTGATTTGGAAGAGAGCTATGCCATTGGAGTTGAAAGAGTGTAAAAGATGAAGAGAAATGATGTTGTGATGGTTACGGGGAATAAAACATTTTTGTTGTATATTATTCAATTTGTAACAAAAGTTTACAACTTTTACTTCTTTCTTGACTCATTGATTTGTGACTAACAACTATAAAAAAATCGTTGATGGTTGTTAATAGAAAAATTTTCAATTTAACTTTTTTCTTTTTTATTTATTTTCTTAATTCTTTACCTATTTCTCCATATTCTAAATTTAAATAGATTGAAAACCTTAATTTTCATTATGCCTGTATCAAATTGGTATCAATGAAATAAATTATGATAATCAATGGTGGAGTTTATAATGATATAATAAATCTGAAAGCAAGAATAAAGATAATTTGAAGAAATCATTAACTTGCAAAATAAAGAGCTAGAGGTAGAATAAATTTAATGATGAAAAAACTTCAACAAATGCATAAACAACAATAACAATATCTTGGTAATCCATAAGGAGAATATTTAAAAAAATTCTTTCAGAACTTATAAAGGGCATTATAAGTTTCTATCATAACTTCTAATACATCATTCACATCATTTAATGAATACTATTTTTCATCCTCATATAAGTAAATTTGTCTTGGTATTTGTTTATGACATATTTGTATATAGTTGATATTAGACTTGGTTCATTTGAGGAAGATGCTATCAATATTGATGATATGTGTTATTTGCTAAGGAGAGTAAATGTACATTTGGGATTGAACATATTATCTATGACATATTAGCTTTATTAAAGGGCCTTTCACTAATAAAAATAAGATTGAGGCAGTTCTATAGTGGCTTATACCAACAACAATCAAACAATTGAGATATTTTCTTGGTTGACTTAATATTATAGTGGGTAAACTAGCAAGTTGTTAGTTGCACTCTTAAAGAAAATTTCCTTTCATTTATTCATGAAACAAAGGAAGTGTTTCAAGTATTTAAAAGTGCTATGGTGATAACTTTAGTACTATAATTACTTAGACCTTAGCAAAACATTTCTATTAGAAACAAATGTAAGTAAGTAGGCATTATAGCAATATTGATACATGATAAGCTTCTAATTACCTATTGTTGAACTAAGAGGTTACAATTTAAGTTTTGATAATAATAAACATATTCTATACTAATGATTTATTGGTGTTAAGAGGTTGTATCAAATGCAAGCTAATGGGACTTTGCTGTTCCCTGCTATTAATGTTAACGATTCTGTTACCAAGAGGAAGGTATTGTTCTATTATCTCTTAGATCTGGTTTGCTTATGCTTTTGTTTATGTTGTTATTTTGTTTTCAATGGTAGATTTGATTTTATAGTGTTACCATTAAGGTTGAGATCTCTCAATCTCCTCTTTCTTCCACCTAAAAAAAAATCCATATTTTTTCCAATCCTACCCTCGATCTTCTTCTTATTTTTTGGTTCCCAAAATTTTCTCTACTTATTGTTCCTTCTTCTCTAAATCTGGGAAAGCCCATTTCTTTTTTGATTTGATATGTTCCTTTTATTTTCTTAATTTCGATATCATTTTTTGACATGCAACTAATTTTTTAGATTTTTTTCTTTTCAAATTTCTGGTGAGGTTTTCTTTTTTCTTAATTAGTTATCTTGATTAGTTATCCCACACACCTGTGAGTGCTTTCTCAACCTTAACTATTGATGTCGAAGAGCAATGGCAGGTATAATAGTGTTCGTTTCGCTGATATTCACTTTCTAGCCTGTTGTAATCCTATCGCAGTTTTCATTCAGATCCATGTTTGTTTAATCAAGGTCTATTTCAGGAACTAGATGATTTGCAACAAACCAAGCCATCTTTAGTCTTTGGCTTGGTCTTCTTTTCAAACCCCAAGTATCTGTCCTCAGTTTTTGTACAAGGTAATCAAGCATCGATCTTTTTCTATGTATACACTCTACTAGGTTTTATTATTTTGAAGTTCTTCTTTGATTTTTATGTGAAATGTTGGTTCTTTAAGACCATCGGCTTTAGTTTATGATATAAAGTATGATTGGATCTAGTCATGTTCTTGTGCTGATGATCCGTGGCTTGTCTTTGATTGTATAATCTGTAGTTCCTAAATGTAGATCTACATTGGATTGTCATTTGGTCTTGGTAAAAGATTCTTTTTTTGTTTCACTTCACAATTGAGTTCCTTAGTTGATGTTTGTGTGTGATTGAAAGTGAAGTAACTTGTGTAGAATCATGATTCAGATTTTGCTTTGCTGGGTGATGAATTGTTTAATTTTTTATGATGAAAGTAGTTAAGTTTTAAGGAAATTTTGGTTGGCAATAGTGTTGATTTGTAGTGTAGTTTTCACAAAATACATTTAAGATATATAGAGATTGCTGTGCCCTTTTATACAAAGAGATTTTAAAGATTATGGCTAGTGCTCCTCTGATGCACGAATTGATGAAAAGATTATGCCCTCTTCTTCAAAGGGTATGTAAGCAGGCGGTTCTTTTTTAGGATTGAATTAAAAGGTATGTAAACGTTGCTCTCCATCTTTCTCGGCGCTCACAATCTCTTCCTTCTCTGCAACCTCCTCTTTTCAGGTATGGTTCTTGATTAATCAGTCTCTTCTACGTTGGTGTTTCCTGGGTTTTGTTGGATTTTCTGAAATTTATGTTCTTTATAATTTTTTGCTTTTGATATTAACTTCTTTGTTTGATTTAATGTTTAATACTTTCTGGGCTTGATTATGTTGGTCTCTTTGTGCATCTGATATTGTTGAGTTTATGTCAAGATTGAATTTCTATACTTAATGATCTTATGGATTCAGACGTTTTGTGTTTCTACATGTCGAGTCAAAGTCGAATTCTTTGATGTTTCATTGCTCTTTTATCATTTGGGTATTGGTACTTTTTTACAGATAAAGAGATGATATATTTCGTTATATTTTAGTTTAAAAATATATTTTACTTCTAAAATTCGAGTTATTTTTATTTTTATTTATTTATTGTAATTTTATTTACATAATTTTTTAACGTGCCATTTGTAATTATTTAATCTTTAACCTGCATCACTCTTTTATTGTCACATCTGCATGTAGATCTATTGGAAACAATTTCTTTACTATGTAGGTGTAAGGTTGCGCACTGTCAAACCTTTCCAAACCCCGTTTTATTGCAAAATTTCGAACTGAGTGTAATGATGATGATTTAAAGATAGCAAAAGCAAATTATTTAAGCCTATGTATCAGTTGATCCAAAACGTATGCTATACGGCTAGGTCAAGTGACTTACAAAGTGAATAAATACCTTTTATTTTGTAAAAATAATATAATTTTTTTGTACCCTTAATTGGATCATTTTAATGCTTTAGTGACTCTTTACACATAAGCATCTTATATTCAAACTCAATGCATGCTACTTTTTATTTATTATGAGAAATTAAAGTTTTAATTTTCAAATAAAAAAATTGATTTGAAAATTAAAACTTTAATTCCTCATAATAAATAAAAAGTAGCATTTCAAATCAAATTTTTTTGATTTGTAAAGCAAATTTTAATATCTTTTGAAGGTAAGAAAACTCAAGTTTTTATCAAAATAGGGAATTTTTGATGTTTTCAAATAAACTTGAAGTGTTAAAATTGATGTTTAAAGTACTTTTGAATGTTGATTTCTATAGGACTTCAACTAGCCTAAAGTTTTTGTATAAGATAATTATACAAGGTGTCAAAAAGTTACATTATGGTGGATTATAATCGGCTAGACATTTGGCTAGTTAGTGAGATAATCAATGAACCACCAACTAGCCAAAAAGTTAGGAACGACCAGCTGATGGTAGTTTCCTAAGGGAAATTTTTGTTAAACTAGCCAATAACCCAGTCAAAGATAGCTCGACTAGTCAATCATGTTAGAAAATAGATATTACAGGCTATAAATACTTGAGCTTTTAGTTATTGGATAAAAACATGTTTGATAAAGTTTTAAAGCATATACTCATTGTAAATTGATTTTTTACCATGGAGCATTAAATTTACTAAGCAAGCTTATTGAAGTTGCAAATTTCAAATGGAGGCCGCTTTTTATGCTTTGATTTAAGAAGGTTTTTTGGTTCCTTTTCACCTCTAAAAAAAATTGTAAAATAGTTCTTCTTTATTTGAGGAGAATAAAGAGACTTGCAGGAATTTTCTTATTTACCTAGTAAAAAAAACGAGTTTAGTGAAATCTTAAATGAGTCTTGGAGAGCGAAATAGATTCATCAAATAATTATAAAATCAAATTTGTGAGATATTAAAGAGAAGAACGAAATATGCTTTATAAATGTACGAAAATTTCTTCCTTATAGACACATTTTTCAGGTGTGAGAAGAGCAAAACTGTAACGCCTTGGCTCGATGAGCAATCCAAAGCGGACAATATTTGCGGACAAATAGTCTGGGCTGTTACAAATAATATCAAAGCTGGTTTCTGACCCATTGTACCATTGAAGATGTTGGGTTCTAAGGGAGGTGGATAGTGAGATCTCATATCGGTTGGAAAGGAGAACGAAGTATGCTTTATAAGGATACAAATATCTCTTCTTTAAAGATATATTTTTTCAGGTACAATAAGAGCAAAATCGTAAGAGTCTTGACTTGATGGGTAACCCAAAGCGAACAATATCTCTAAACAAGTGGTTTATGTTGTTATAAAATTACAATCTCGTTTTCCTACTCTCTTTACATTATTTATGTTAATTTGTAGACAAGGTTATTAAAAAAGAGAGTAATAATTGGAGTTGACGTTGAGAAAGAGGGAGCTACAATAATGAACAAGATAGCTACGATATTCAAAGTGGAAAGAGTTGAAAAAATGAAGATAAAAATTGTCGTGATCGGATAAGGGTAAAGAATTAACTGTTCTAGTGACCCAATCCCCTTACTCAATGACTGACAAAGAGGGATGGAATTTGTATACTACTAGGTTCTCGCAGATCTATCCTCTTTCAGGTATTTTATTTTATTTTTATTTATTTATTTCCCTGTATACCACATCATTCTTATATTGTCTCATTTGCATGCGGGTCCACCGG
>JANITW010000008.1:37329275-37340947 GCA_027564335.1 Erythroxylum williamsii
TCCAAGGTTTCATTGTCATCCAGTATTAACAACTGGAGTTGTCGTTCTGGACATTGATGGAGGGGATGAAATTTCTCCCCATATCGAAAGCACAACCCCTTGGCCTTGCGATCCATCAGCTCTTAGTACGAAAGGTGTCGCAAGCTTCGATTTTTCTCCGTGGATAGTCTTCGGTCCCCTTCCCCTGGTCTAGTCGGCATCGAAAGGTGAGAACCGACGCCTCGGGTCGGCGATCGGGGCTGGAAACTATGACTCATCGCATTTTGGGTTGGACCTGACTCGTCCTCTGCGCGACCCGCTTCATAACCCACAATATTAGAGGACCCCGACTCCGTATAAGGAGCTTGACCCCGACTTTGGCTTCTGAATCTAACCTCTCCTCGATGATGCCAGTTGCGATGTCGTGGGTTGGATGATTCAAAGCCCCTTTGATCCCCGTACAGCTCCTCCTCCACAGCTCTTGCTACTCTCATCATCCAGCCCTATTGATTGGACTGAAGGTTTGCACTCTTCGTCGGATCTCATCGTACAACCCACTCATGAAGTACCCCATGAGCTGTGCTTCAGGTAAGCGTCCTATTTGAGAAGACACGAACTCGAAGGCCTCGATGTATTCCTCCACCGTACCCATTTGCTGCAAATCAGAGAGCTCCTCAAATGGGTTTTCAAATCTCCTTCCACCATATCTGTCGATTAAAGCTTGTTTCAACTTCCTCTATGTAAGCTCCACTTCAGTCTCTCGAAGGAGATTGAACCAGTGAATGGTAGCTCCTTCCATGCTTAACAAAGCCAATTTGATCTTCACCTCTTCTGAAGTGCCATGAACTTCGAAATAGATTTCTGCTCGGGTAATCCATCCTATTGGATCAGACCCGTCAAACATGATTAAGTCTACCTTTCTCACCGACATCCTGTACTCTTCCATATTACCCAAAGATTGCTCTGACTGAACATGCTAGTGAGTACCCTGAGGATCCCTGTCTCCCACCATATTCGGACCCTTTCCTGAGGCATCGCCACTACCTTGTCCCTCCTCCGGTCGTTTGCCCACCATCTTACTCATCTCTAGCAGCAAGTTTCGCTGCATCTCCATCATGGCCATTCACATGGATGCTTGCATATCTTCAACCCCACCTTCCAGACTTGCCATACGAGATTCCAATAGCTCAACTCTATCTGACATCTTCGGTGGCATGAAGGTATGTTACTCTGAATTTATTTTTGGTTTGTAAAAATCCTTCGAAAGCTGGTTCTCCCCTCTCTTCGAATCCGGCAGGTCGGACCACCGATAGAACTCTAGACTTATAATGCTAGAGTTCTTCTATATTATTTCTATATATATATCTGTAAAATACTTATCACTACCGAATAGTACTTAAGTATTTCCCTTACCAAAGCAGATTTGCTCCTCAGAAGATAACAATCCTTCTGTCACACTCTTCTTTGTAATTTTCTCCATACCTCTCTCCCTTCTCTGCCTACCCCTTTATACCCCTCTCCTCTCTAGGCACATTCTGTTACGCCTAACTAATTAGCCACCTCAGCCTAACTAACTGCTCTCTCTCTCTATCCCAAAGAATCCTAACATGATCATACAATCTTAGTTGAAAAAACATTTTTGATTGATTACAAACTTTAGAATTATTCTAAGACTTTTTAGAATTATGATCAAATTAGGTTAAATTTGGTAAAGAGGCAAGTTGTGTTGAAATGCACCAATTAAAGTTTATATTAATTAAATCTAGTGTGTGCGTGTGTGTGTGTATATATATATATATATAGGAAATTAATATTACTTGTGAATTGAGTTATTAACCAATATAGTAAAATCAATAATTTTTTACTCTCAAAGATGTAAGCACACTCAATTAGTCAAATCTTGTTAAAAAATTTCTTATTTATTTATTTCTTTTATACAGATGTATTCTTATTAGATACACGGAAATTCTCAACAAGTGATATCAATGCATAGTTAAGACAATAATGACTTAAGTTGAATGATTTGAACTGATAATGTTTAAAATAATTGAAAATTTCAGAATGTGGTGATGGAGAGTGAAGAATTTGTTGTCATAACAAGACTTGATGAAAGGGTTGTCAGATAATAAGCGAAAAAATATGGATAGACTAAATTGAAAAGAGTTGCAGGCTTGAATAGTTGGAAGTATTCAATTATGTATAATAGAAGAGATTATATACCACATCTCTGGTTTAACAAGATAGAACTTTTCTGTAAAAGTTTGAATGCCCATACTCTAAGCTTTCTCTTGATTAAATAGAGTTGTTACAATATATTATATGCCTCAAGGGCAACCAATCATATCCCGTAATTACAATAGGTTCTATTCTTAAAAAGGTATATATTTACATAATATATGACAATGATAAAATGAAAGTTACAGTTGACTATATCTAGATGGCTATCATCGACCCCCTTTCTTAAATTGATGCTAGTGAGTCAAGCATCATCATCAATTTGTTTACAAAAAATTGATGTCGAGTAAGAGAGAGAGGCTTTATGAGGATGCGAGCAATTTGTTGATCTGTAGATATGTAAGGAAGAGTAATAACACCATTATCGAATGCTTCTCAAATTGAATGACAATCAACCTCAATATGCTTGGTACATTTATGATAGACTAGATTTTCCATAATTTAAATAGCATTGGTGTTATCAGCATGTAGTGCAGTAGGATTAGATTGTGAGTAACCCAATTTAGAAAGTAAACCATGTAACCAAGTAATTTTAGAATATGTTACAGACATTGCACAATATTCCGTTTTAGTTAAGGATTTGGAAACACATTCTTGTTTCTTACATTTCTAAGAGATCAATGCATCACCCAAATATACACACCATCTAGTAGCAGAACATTGCGTATTAGGACAACCAACCCAATCAGCGTTACCTTAAGCTACAAGTTAAAGTGATTAGCTAGATGGAAAAAAAGAGGCCACGATTGGAGGTACCTAGAAGATTATGAATAATTCACTTAATAGTTGCCAAATGTAAATGACATGGAGAAGCCATCAACTGACTCATCAAGTTGACTGCAAATGATATACTTGGCCTGATGATTGTCAAGTAAACTAAACTCCCAACTAAGCATTGCTATACTGTAGGACCTGATAGAAGGTCACCTTCATCTTTATGATATTTAATATTGACTTCCACCGATGTATAGACTAGAGTTGAATTTTGTAAGCTAGCCACTTGAATTATATTGCTAAGATACGTGTGTTGATTCACAAAGATACTTTTGCTGCTTCTATGAATTTCCAACCCCAAAAAATAGGAAAGGGATCTAAGATCTTTCATATAAAAAGAATTACGAAGAGAAACTTTAAGTTGTTCAATTCTAGCAAAATCAATTCCAGCGATTACAATATCATCTACATAAAACAAGTAAAAGAACAATACCAGCAGGAGTCTTTTGCAAGAATTGTGAAGGATCATTCTTGCTTTGCTCAAAAGAGAGGAAGTATGGTGTTTGATTGTTAAGAATAGTCATAGGAATATGATAAACGAACTGAATGTTTTCTTAATCATCTATTTGATTTCATCTCAAGAATGTATAAATATACATCAGGTATACATGAGATCTTAACAAAAAATACAATGGATAAACATAAAGTACAATGGATAAACATAAATTCAAGATAAGATTACAGAAGACTTGATCTACGATTCTACGTCTCTATTATGCCCCCACAAGATGAAGTCGCGACCAGTGATGCACATCTTGGACCTTAGTTGTTCAAATTTGCTCCATGAAAGTGCTTTCGTTAGAGCATCAACAATTTGGTCATTTGTGGATATATGAGATACCTTAAGGGATTGCTGCTGAACTAGTTCACGAACGAAATGATAGTCTAAAGAGAGATGTTTCATTCGGGAATGGAACACAGGATTGGAACTCACATAGGTAGCAACCAAATTGTCACAGTAGATGCGTGGTGTAGTGGACAGTGGAACATGAAGTTCATGAAGTAGATTGCGAATCCATAATATTTCAGCAGCGGTATTGGCCACGGCTCGATATTCTGCTTCAGTGGAGGAGTAGGCAACAGTCCTTTGGCGTTTAGAACTCCAGGAAATAGGATTACCACCAAGATAGATAACATATGCAGAGGTGGAGAGTTTGGTATCAGCATCCCCGCCCCAATCAGCATCGCTGTAGGCATGAATTGAAAGGTGTTTTGGCCTAGATAAAGAGAGACCGAAGTTATGAGTATGCTTGAGGTAACGAAGAGTTCTCTTCAGCTGTTGAAAGTGCAGTTCAGATGGCTGGTGCATGAATTGGGACAGTTTATTTATTGAAAAACTGAGATCTGGTCTAGTCAAGGTGACGTATTGAAGTGCGCCCAAAATGCTTCTGTATAAAGTGGCATCCGTAGGTGCCGAACCATCGTCCAATTTGAGTGAAGCAGAGGTGCATAGAGGAGTGGTACATGGGCTACAATCTGCCATACGGAAACGAGTTAATAAGTCATGAATATAACGCTGTTGTGAAAGGAACAAACCTCCTGGCGTAGGAATAATCTCCATTCCAAGAAAATAAGTCGGAGAGCCCATATTTTTTAGCGAGAAGCGACCAGAAATAGCTGCCAAAAACCGATCTAGATGAGAGGATGAGTTACCCGTGAGAAGAAGATCATCAACATATACCAAAAAATACATCAGTATCCCGTCTTGATGAAATACAAATAGAGAGGAATCACTTCGACTTGTAACAAAACCATATTGGAGAAGGAAGCGACAGAGTTCCTGATACCATGCCCGTGGAGCCTGCTTAAGACCATAAATAGCTTTATGTAACTTACAAACATGAGTAGGACGGGCGGAATCAACAAATCCAGGTGGTTGCCTCATAAAGACGGTCTCGGAAAGCTGTCCTTAAAGAAATGCATTATTAACGTCCATCTGATGTAACGCCCAAGAATTTGCCAATGCTAATGAAAACACAATTTTAATAGTTTGATGTTTTGCCATTGGTGAAAATGTTTCGGTGTAATCAATGCCAGAGCACTGACTATAACCTTTAGCAATAAGACGTGATTTGTAGCGCGCAACGGAGACATCAGGATTGCGCTTAGTCCGAAATATCCACATACAACTAATGACATTACGAACCTCATTAGCCGGTACCAAAGTCCAAGTGTGGTTCCTTTGTAGTGCTTCATATTCAGAATTAGCAGATTCACGCCATTGAGGAATTTTGAGGGCTTGGGTAATGGTACGAGGTTCATCTGTGTTGGGTAAGGGATGTTTGGTCATAGTGTACAACTTGGGTTTGAAGATGTTGTTCATACCACGAGTGACCATAGGGTGGGTGCATTGTGGTGGGTTAGGAGGTTCAAGGGATACTGTGGTTTCAGGTGACTGGGCTGTCGTAGGTGGGTGTTGTGGTGGGTGTGTTGTAGGTGTTGTCGTTGAGGAGTCAGAGGGTCTCATGGTTTCAGGTGAATTAGATAACGTTGTTGGTGGTTGCTGGGTTGTAGGTGGGACGTTGGAAGGCTGGGTCGTTGTTTGAGACTGTTGGGTAGTAGGTCTAATGGTAGAATGTTGGGACGTTGATTAAGGCTGCTGGGTAGGCAACATGGTTGGGCATTGACCAAAGGAGCTGAGCCAAGGTGCAGGCGCTGCAGTGGAGGGCGATGCTACCCCATGAGACTGTGCCAAGTGTTCTATAGGAAGTAATAGAGGAGTGAACGAAGGAGCAGGTGCGGCAGTGTTGGGTGAGGTAGACTGAGAGGAAATCAAAGATGAGTATGGAAATTGATCATCGACAAATATGACATGACGTGAGGAATAAATTTGGTTTGAAGACGGATCTAAGCAGAGGTAAGCAAACTGAGTGAGGGAGTAACCAAGAAAAATACAAGGTTTGGATCGAGGTTCAAGTTTGTGAGAAGTGTAAGGCCGCAAGCAAGGAAAACAGAGATAGCCGAAAGAGTGAAGATGTTTATAGGTGGGTGGATCACCAAAGAGTGTTTCAAACGGTGTGAGCATTTTTAAAATGGGGGTAGGCATACAGTTTATAAGGTAGACAGAGGTAAGAAACGCATATGACCAAAATGAAGAAATGTGTTGCAGTAGTCAAAGCCTCGACCTAAAATTTTGATGTAACCTTTGATCCAATTAGTAAGGAGTAGACCACATCAATAAGGTGATTAATACAAACTTCTTCATAGGTCAAACTTATTCAATGCATAATAATCTTATCTCATCTACGGATTAAGGATAACATTGGTCTAGTATTATCTTTTAACTTAGGATAACAATTATCTTTTATCTCTTTCTAGTAGTTATCTTGTTTCCTTCCTATTAAGATAGGCTTCTTTGTTAGAATAGAACTCTATTTTATGTAATGTTGAGTCCTATTTAAAGGGACCAAGTTGAAAGAAAAGAAAAGCCTTTTCTGTCACATATTCACGAGATTGATTCCCTCTCTCAAATGAATTCAAGGTCTAAGGCTCCCTTTGAAGAGTCTAAGGTCTAAGGGTCCCTTCAACGAGTCTACCAACAACATAAAAAAGCTTAAGAAATATGGCAAAGGAAAGAATCATATTCCCGAACCTGATTTCCAAGTGTTTAACCTAGATCGATGGGTCACTCGATCTTACAATAAGCAATTTTGTAACAATGATCATTTTTCCTCTCAGCGATGCCATTTTGTTGCGGTGTATATGAACAACTCCTTTGAGAAACAATTCCCTTTTGTTGAAGAAACTCTTGCAATTTTTTAGACATGTATTTCTCACTTGAATCAAAACGAAAAATTTATATGCTTTTGGAAAATTGATTTTCAATCAAAGCTAAGAATTTTTTAAAAGCATCAAAGACTTTGGATTTGTGTCGTAAGAAATATATCTAAGTAAAATGACTATGATTGTTAATAAATGTCACAAAATACTTCTATTGATCATATAACAGGTGAAATTCCCTAGATATCACTATCAATTAAATCAAAACATTGAAAAGACTTTGTTTCACGAGAAGGAAAAGGAAGAGTTTTACCATTGCCCATTTTGTAACTAAACAATCAATTTTGATAGGATGAGATGGAATTTTATTACCGAGCACCCCAATCTTTAATATGGATAAAAGAGTTCTATCATTTGGATGTCTTAATTTAATATGCCATGACTTGAAATTAGGTTGTAAAGAATAAGAAAATAAAGAAAACATATTCATAGGCTTGGTTGGTTCATTAAGCTGAAGGGGCAAAAGTTTGCCCCATTTAGATCCCTCCACTACTGTCTTCCCTAACACAAGTTCTTGCATACTACAACCAAAAGGAGAAAAAGTGACTTTCCAATTATTCTTAACCATTTTTCCAACTGAAAGCAAATTAGTCGATAGACCAAAAGCAATAAAAGCATTTTTCATAGATGAAGAGGAAGAAATATCATCAGTGGCAATGATGAGAATATGATCCCCACTAGCTGTCTCAATGTGCAAGTTGCCATCATATTTTTTGACATTAAGCAGATTATCAGATGATGGAGTCATATGATTTGAAGCAGCCAAGTCAAAAAGCCAAATTTTAGAAAGAGATGTATTTTTACTAGTTAAACTAAGAGCAGAGAGAGTTGTTATAATCATTTGTTGAATATTCTCCTCTAAGAGATGAAACTGTTGGTTAAAAAGAATCAACTATTGTTGGAGATTTAGTCACCATATTAGTAGTAGAAGTCTAAAAAGCACAAGGATTATGATTTTGTGGACACTTCCTACATTCAGATATAATATGTCCTTTAATTTTGCAATAGTTGCAAAATTTTTTAGAACATTGAGTGTTGTAAAACATTGAGAACATTGGTGGAATTCCCTTGTTGTTCTAAAGTGGTATGAGTTAAGTGACATTGCCCTTCCCTTTAGTAGTTTATTCAAACAGTCATATAAGGATGGAGGAGGAGTTGGAAGCAATAAATTAGAATGTACCATTTCATATTCAGGCCTGACTTTCATCAACAATTGATCTCTTTGAATAGTATGATGAAGGGTTTTAACTGCTTCTAGAGATGCTGCAAGAACTGAAGCATACACAATGTTAGTATATTTTGTCCATAATATGACAAAGCTTGTGTAATACTCTTGAATGGACAAATTTCCTTGTGTGTAATTTGAAATGAAATATTCCAGTTCAAAACGTATAGCTGAATTGTTTTGATCATAAATTTTGTTGAGTTAATCCTATATAGCTTTAGCTATCTTATAAGGTTGAAGATTGACAACAATGGAAGAGTCCATAGTCTGCAATATCCAGCTCTTAACTTGAGCATCCTTGGCTGCCCACACTACAGCTTTGGTCAGATTAGTCAGCTTGTTGTCTGTGCCATCAATAATTCTCTACAATTCTTTCCCTTGAACATAAATTTGAAACTGAAAATCCCAAGCAAAATAATTCTTGCCTAAAAACTTGATACAAACTATCTCTGATTTCTCCATGATTACAATTATAAAAGATTACAATTGAACCACTAAGACCATAAAAGATTCACAAGGAAGATAGAATAGAAGAACAAAAAACTCGCAGGGCTCTTATATCATAACAAGACTGTACTTTTATGTAAAAGTTTGAATGCCCATACTTTGAGCTGTCTCTTAATTAAATAGAGTTGTTACAACAGATCATATGCCTCAACTACAATAAATCTTAATTACAGTAGGTTCTATTCTAAAAAGGTATGTATTTACATAATATATGATAGCAATAAAATGGTAGTTATAGTTGACTATATCTAGACAACTATCATTGACATGGTTATGCTTGAGATTAACAATTTTATTTAAAAACACATTCTAGTGAATTGCAAACTCTAGGAAAATTTTGGGGCTTATTAAAATCATCGCTAAATTAAGTTGATAGAAAGATAAGTTTTTTGAAATGTGCCAACTAAAATTTACAATCAATTATACTTTTGTATATATAGTCTATAAAAAAACATTTTTAATGAATTAAATTATTGATGAAATGTTCTTTACTCTCAAAAAGTCAACACTTTCAATTAGTTAAACCTCACTAAAAAAATTTTATTTGTTTTTATTTATTTCTCTTTCTTTTTCTTATAATTGAATTTTTGCTAAATGGGTACTTACTATATTTTATACAACTACTCTTAGTTTTTAATAGAGATCATTCTTATCCGGAGTTTCCCTTTTTCAGTTCTTTCAGCAGTTTCAGGGGTTCAAGTTAAGTTCTCTGGACTCCATGAGAGTAAGTTCAACCCATACATCAATATCTTCAAATAAGTTTCCAAATGAAACAGTATTCATCAGTTAAACTAATTGATTCACTCTTTTAACCTTCAGATTATGTTGTGATCATCTCGTGTCTTATACTGGTTGGGCTTTTCTCCCTCCAACACCATGGAACTCGCAGAGTTGCTTTCATGTTTGCCCCTATTGTCACAGCATGGCTTCTGTGTATTGCGAGCATTGGTGTATATAACATAATAAGGTGGAATCGACAGATATATTGTGCAATTTCTCCAGTTTACATGTTGAGGTTTCTCAAAAGTACTGACACTAAAGGATGGGTATCCTTAGGAGGAGTTGTTCTTTCAATTACAGGTTCCCCTTTCACATTCCATATAAGGCAAGTCTTGAGTAGAGGTTCCTAAAATTAGTTTACTGTGGAATACGTTTTCAGGAGTGGAGACAATGTTTGCTGACTTGGGCCATTTCTCTAAAGCTTCAATAAAGGTGACTTGTTAACATTTTACGCAACACCAAAAGTGGAAGCTTTGTTTAGTATGCTTTGTCTCTATAGGAA
Source organism: Erythroxylum williamsii (assembly GCA_027564335.1). Taxonomy (NCBI): domain Eukaryota; kingdom Viridiplantae; phylum Streptophyta; class Magnoliopsida; order Malpighiales; family Erythroxylaceae; genus Erythroxylum; species Erythroxylum williamsii. Next base: position 37,339,058 of record JANITW010000008.1, read on the forward strand.
CCGTATCATCTAGAATTTCCATTGCAGTTCGCATTCACGTTTCTAGTGTATCCCTGTTTGGTCCTAGCATACATGGGTGAAGCAGCATTTCTGTCCAAGCACCACGAAGATATCCAGAGAAGTTTCTACAAAGCCATACCAGGCAAGAAGTCGTTTGTGGTTGAAATGGAGTCTAATATTCTCTTGCATTCATCACGTGAATAGTATTTTTTTCTGTCTGCAGAAACTACATTCTGGCCGGTGTTCATAGTGGCCACATTTGCTGCTGTGGTAGGAAGTCAAGCTGTAATATCAGCTACTTTCTCCATCATCAGCCAGTGTTGTGCACTGCATTGCTTTCCTCGCGTTAAAATTGTTCACACTTCAAGTGAAATCTATGGGCAAATATACATCCCCGAAGTCAATTGGATCTTGATGTGCCTTTGCGTGGCAGTGACACTAGGATTGAGGGACACCAATATGATGGGCCATGCATACGGTAGAAAATGTGCTATTCGATTACGTGCATATAAATTTGCTGAACTTTCCCTCAACTATGGTTGTTTTATTGGTGCTACAGGAATGGTGGTAACCACAGTTATGTTTGTGACCACCTGCTTGATGGCCCTGGTTATGATAATTGTATGGAAGAAAAGGATCACTTACACAGTCGCTTTTTTTGTGTTTTTTGGATCAATTGAACTGCTTTACATTTCAGCATCTTTTTACGAGGTGCCAGAAGGTGGGTGGATACCACTTTTGCTGTCTTTCATCTTTATGGCTGTAATATATATATGGAACTATGGAACAATGAAAAAACACGAATTTGATGTGGAGAACAAGGTTTCGATGAATAGGATAGTTTCCTTGGGACCTAGCCTGGGGATTGTACGGGTTCCAGGAATTGGACTGGTTTACACAAACTTGGTCATCGGAGTCCCTGCAGTTTTTGGCCACTTCGTGACCAACTTGCCTGCATTTCATCAAGTGCTTGTTTTTGTTTGTGTCAAATCCGTTCAGGTTCCCCGTGTATGTGAAAAAGAACGGTTGCTAATCGGTAGACTGGGGCCAAAGGAGTGTAGCATGTTCAGGTGCACTGTCAGGTATGGTTACAAGGATCTACAGCAGGAAAACTATGATTTTGAGAGTAGACTGGTGTCTGCAATAATTCAATTTGTAGAAACGGAAGAAGATAGTGGTTCAAAGCAGCTGACCGGGTCATGTAGAGAAATTGAAAGCTCAGCCTTTGATGTTTCTTTTGCCATGCAGCGCATAGTTGGCGGCTCAAATCAGGGAAAGATGGAGTCTTCAAGTGACATCCAAGTAGTTTGTTCTGATGTTGGGAATCCGAAGAATACCCAACTTAAAGCCGAGTCGCTGCAAATATTGCAAGCCAAGGAGTCTGGTGTTGCTTACATCCTGGGGCACTCCCATGCTAAGGCAAAAAAATCGTCCTCCATTATCAAGAAAATTGCTGTTGATCTAGTATATAATTTCTTGAGCAAGAATTCTAGGGGTCCTGATGTGGTTCTAAATGTGCCTCACACTAGTTTCACTACAAGAAATAAGCCCTTTTGTGACGTTTTAAAAACGTCACAAAAGGTCCTAAAAACGTCACAGAAAAGCATTTGCGACGTTTTAAAAAACGTCACAAAAAACGTCGTAAAATGTGGTGTAGGCAAAAGGTATCCGCGACGTTTTATGAAAAACGTCACGAAAAATAAAGACATTCCGCGACGTTTAAGAAAACGTCACTGAAAGTTTAGACAATCAGCGACGTTTTTAAAAAACGTCGTGGATTGTCAAACATTTCGTGACGTTTTAAAACGTCACAAAAAGTGAAGCAATCCGCGACGTTTTTTAGGAAACGTCGCAGAATGTATTCTGCGACGTTTTTAGAAACGTCACGAA
>JANITW010000008.1:37390480-37401306 GCA_027564335.1 Erythroxylum williamsii
TTACACAGTATTCAAAAGTTTTGATTAAACTACTTCTGTAAAAATTCTGTAAAGAATTTTATTTCACACAAACAGTTCTGAAAAGAATTAAAAAAGGGGAATACACAATTCAACCCCCCCTTCTTGTGCATTTTATTATCGCTTTCTAAGTGTTGTATTAACGTGTGATTCACTTCAAGAAGAACAACTACTATGTAAAGGCTTCTACCGATGAAAAAGAGATATATGACTATGGAACAATATTTTCATACCCAGTTCATGTATAATTCTGTGCCTTCTCTCAACTATGCTTGTTTGCTTGGCATGAAATCTAATAAATAATAAGTGTCGCAAGAAAATGTGATGATAATCTAGAGTTAACAAATTCTCCTCCACCATCTGAGTGGAAGAATTTCATTTTTTTTATTGAACTTTCATTCGACATACTGTTCAAATGTTAAATAGGTAACAAGAAAATCAAATTTATGTTTTTATGGAATAATCCAAGTATACTTAGAAAAATCATTAACTAAACATGTATAAAATTTAAACTTGCCAACATATAAAATAGGGGCAAGTTATTTACCAACCAAAAGGGTCAAGTTCCCATAAATCACAATGAATCTTATCAAAGATACCAGAACTAGAGTGTTCAGAAAGAGCAAAAGGAAGTTTACTTAGTTTTCCTAATTGACAACTGTCATATAAATGTTTAGTCTGTAAAGGACCTTAAACATCAATTAATCTTTTTTTTAACAACTAAACTGTTAAAGCTTTAGGGTGTCTTAAGCGTTGGTGCAAAACATCTGCAATAGTAGCCTTGAAACGATGAGAGAATTGTGCTTCTGGTACATCATATAAGGAATACAAATCACCATTCCTTTTCCCTAGTATTAATGGTTGTCTTGTTTTCTATTCCTTTATACGAAAATCAATGTCAGTAAATTTATAGTAATAGGAAATTGAGAGTTTAATTGACTTATTGAAAACATTTATCATGTTTGGAGTTAAAAGAACATCGTGAAGAGGCAAAATCTTTTTTTCTTAATATATGAATCATCAATACCTGTTATAGGTATAGAAGAACCATCTCCAATCATGATTGAATCAGATCTAGAGTATTTAGGAATATTAGTCAGCATACTTTGCTTTCCTATCATGTAATTTGAAGCTCCTATATCATAAATCCATTCTATGTCGATAATGGAGTTGTCTAAAGTGAGAGCTGCAAGGGCTTATGGAATTGCATCATTTTAAGTCATTTGTTTTGGTATCCACAACAAATTTTAATAATAGGGCACGGTTTCCTATAATATTGACATGTTTCATTGAAATACAAATCGCACTTTGTTGCTGCCATACATCGTTCTCTTGGAGGTGGTGGTCATTATTGTTATGTAGCCAATGTTAAGTCTTTTGGATAGCTTCAATTTTGGTTTGGAAAATGTTGTGCTTGAGATCCATGACCTAAGGAAGAAAAGGTACTATTGTGATTCCTTGAATTAGTACTTTGAGATTGTTTCTATTATTAGTTATAGAGAGTGAGGTGAGACAGAGACACATCTAATTGGTTTAAAAACCAGATTCAATGCTGATCAAGATTTTGTAATTATGAGATCAGGATAAAGTAAGTTAGTATTGGAGGTATTGTAAAGGTTTCTTATTGGGGGCCAAGACTTGTGAGGGGACACAAGACTTTTTCTTTATCTGGTATTGGTTTTTCGATAGCAACAAGATTGTAACAGAAACCTTTAAAAATGTCTATATGATCTACCATGGTCTTGTTATCATCCTTGCGAAGATAAGTTAGTTATTGTTATAGTGTAAACTCTCGCTCTTGAGAATCTTGTGTATAAGCATCTTTAATGCTTCCCAAACTGTATGTGTTATATCTAAACCAATGATAAGTCTGAGAGCTTCTTCAGAGAGGGTTCCAATGTTCCAACCCCAGAGAAGGTGATTAGACTTCTACCAAGTAGCAAATTCTTTTGTCAACTGTGATGTAGTATTTTATGTGTTTAAATCTAAAGTAGGATATTTTTTTGCAGCTAGTGTGTCATTGGTGAGATGACCAACTAAATCTTAGTTTTCTGTTAATCCTAAAACTTGTTCTCTCTATAATGGATAATTGGATTGTGTGAGTTTTAGTGTGACGAAATTTCCAACATTCAAAGACAATGAAATCATGGTGATTAGAATAAGAGATAAAACCGTTTTTTTATACCAAAAAAAAAGAAAAACAAAAAACAAATTACAGGCTTGAGAAAGTATATATATAGATTAATAAATATCACTACAAGAAAATAGGGTTTAGTGATGAACATTATCATTGGAAATTGTAGATTTTCCATCGATAAGCTAATTTGGAAAGAAATTTATTAACAAAGCAAGTCATTGGAGAAGCAGCTATAGGAAATAATTGCCAACGGATGACAAATTTTTCATTGTTAATTTACCGACTGCTATTTTATGTTCTGTCATTATATTTAGCAATGGTAATTTTGTGTTGGTGGTAAATTTTCTAATGAAAAGTTAGTTTCGTTTGGTAAATTTAGCAACAGATTTTGGCATCTCCGTCAATAAATTTGTGACTAACTACACCAATGGAGATTAGCTATCTTTCGGTAAATTGATAATATTTTACTGACGTATTTTAGTTTTTTGTCGGTAAATAAACTTATGTTGTTTTTTAATTTTTCTCTACATTTAATTTTATTTGATAATCTTAAGATTGATGCATAATTTATATAGTTATCTGTTGATAATATTTTGATTTGATTCTACTTTTAATTTGTTAAAACAAAAAGTTGATTGATGATATAAAGTAAACATTATCTTAATTGATAATAAAAATTATCTTAATTGTACAATAATAAGTATTTAATAACTATTCATTTGGTGACTATAACTATGTTATTCATTTAGTAAATGCAGATGTTCTGAAATTTGCAATGAGGTGCTGCCCTTCCCCTTCAACTCATCCACCTCATTACGGAGCTGGGACATGTACTCTATCGGCTATTGCAACTGAGTTGTCAGTTTCTGTACTGTGCTTCGAAACTCATGGACTTCATTGGGTGCGGACTGCCTAGTAGATATTGCTATATTGAATGTGAAGGATTGCAAATAATATATATTCGTAAATGAACCTAAACTAAATATTCTTCCATGACGGTGCCCTTACCACCCACTACATGAAGATAGGTTTAACTCTCATCATCATCTTCAGACTACTGAGATTATTGTTGAATGCTTTCTTGTATTTGGTCTATCAGAAGGCAATGTTTATGTTACTAAGTGATAATTATTAAGTATTAATATTAAAGTATAAATTTCACATACATTTAGTTCTCTACATTGGGTGTTGACGAAGGTCATACTATTATGCTTCTTAGTGTGAGTGTGCAAAAAGAGCTAACAGGGTGTAGGCTTCATGCTCATAGACTTTTCCTACATTAGAATAAAATGTTATAAGTGAACTATAAGTTGCAAAATTTTCAACAAAATTTTCTCTATTTTTATGATATTTACCCCATGTTAAACAAAGAAAGTAACTCAACAACACAGTTATAAATGGCGCCAAACATTTATAACATTATCATTCTCCATAATATACATAGTTTAATTCCAAAATTCACACATCAAATTAAATTGAAATATATCAAAGTACAAAAAAAAAAAGAATATAAGTGCGAAGTGTAGATACTTATAATTCTCTCTGCATACTTGTGGTGGGTAATAGATCCTCCAGCATGTACAGGAAGACTCTTTCCCCCTCGTTCTCTATGTCTGTCGGTAAAATTATACTCTGAAATGGACATTGTCTCGGGTGATGTCCAATACTGCTGTCAACAACTCCATATTTGTCCAGAAATATAAGGCAAGTGTATACTAGTCTTGTATATCACACCAACAAATTCTTGATAACATGTATGTACTTGTCTCTCCCGTATTTTATAAATGACCGTATCAAATTCAAAATCCTAAAAAAGTTCTTAAAAAAAAAGGAAAAGTATACGATCAGTACTTGTAATCTACAATATTTATCTAATTAATGTACAAAAATCAATTAAAAATAAAAATATATTTTTTTTGTACCTCAAACTCCTAATAATAAAAATCCTTTATCGCTTGAGAGATATTATTCCATATATAACCCTCAAGATTAATCTTTTTCTTGATTTTGGATGTCATGTTTCTTGAACATGGTCCAGACGAAATCAACGTAATATTAGAATAATTAATTTTATATCATTTTAAATTTAAAACTATAACTTAATTATAAATATATGGTGTTTCATGTATTTTCACTTAAATATTGTTAACAATTATGATGTACATTCTTCCATCAACTCCCTCAGCTCCAAGTTAGAGGCCACCTCCTTCATCCGCATCATTTACCCTTGATATCTTTGTCGGTATATGGGTGGTGGATAGTGCAGAAACAGGCATAGAAGGTAATGCCTCGTCTGCAAGTGTAGCAACTGGAGGTACAACATCTGATTCAATTGTAGTTGCAAAACGTGATGCTTCACCTGTACAGTAACTGACTCCAAATCGTAGTCTGAACCTTGGTCGCATCATATCATGTTTTCTCTTTGGTGGCATATTTTACCTGAACTTCATATTTTATTGAATATTCTAGAAATATAACAATTTCAATTCAATATATAACAATATATTGTTAATTCAATAATTTATTTATTAAATATTATATTATATTACAAACACAAATTAATCATTATCAGCACTTAATTGTAAATCAAAATCATCATCTTCTTTTTCTGAAGAATTAGAATCAAACTCAGGTTCCTCTTCAGATCGCTCGCCCTCCTTATCCTCTCTAGATGAAATTTTAACATATTTATTATTTGGATCATCCAAAGGTTCATTCTTTTCATATGCAATAGATGCATTTATTTCATAAACATCTTCTTGAAATGTTTTGCTTTCAATTTTTTAGTCTCCTTTTTCATGTGATTCAAAACCACCTCTAGGTTTAACTTTGCAAATGGTCAACCAATCTAACTTATCTCATCGTAAGTTGGGAAAAGGCACATAATACACCTAGATCGCTTGCATTGCTAACATAAAAGGTTCAAATTGTCTAAATCTTTTTAACTGGTTGATTTCAACTAGATTGTATCAGCTATACACTTTGGTACCGACATTAGGAGCTGGATCAAACCAATCACACTTAAATATCACACTCTGCTTTATTAGCAATGTAGGGTACTCAATTTTAAGTATCTCAATAATTTTACCATAGTAAGCTATCAATTCTCTCTATATGCAAACTCCACTATTTAATGTTGGCATGCTATGACCATGATATTATGTTTGATATTTGTATCCATTAACTAAATACATCATATACGATTTAACAGTTTGCAAAGGTCCTTTCGTAAGATCATATATGAACTTGTTCTTTATTGGATTTTCTAAGACCTACACAAAAGAAATTATCATATTAATAGTATAATGCCATTTGAACACTTTAATCTTATAATTCAATCATTTCAATAATTATAAGTTAAAACTTACATATTTCTCGAACCATCCAAGAAAGTGTCTTCCAACTTCTTTATTAATATCATCCTATGTTTTCTCAGGCATTAGCTCACGTAACCATTCCTTTTATTTTCTAAAAACATTATTATATATTCAGTTGTGAATAACACTAAATTTTAAAACCCAAACAATCAATTTCAACTTATTGCACAAAAGGTTAAACCGTTTGACAGTTCAATAAAATATAACAATGGGTAGCCTCTATTTCTTCCTCTGTTAACCTCTATTTCTTCCTCTGTTAACGTTCTTCTTGTTGAACGTTCATATGTTCGTCTAGGATATCTGAAAATGGGTAAGTTACCATCAGTATCACTCGTTCCTCCACTATCGTCATTATGAGGAACTTTTCTTTCTCTTGTGTGAACATGAGGCTCAAAATGATGTGAACAAAATATACTTACTTCTTATACTAACTAAGCATTACATTTCGAACCTTCAACTCTAGCCTTGTTTTTGACATTTTTCTTCAAATGATGCATATACCTACATTACTCATTTCGGCTTTATTACATTTATGTTATTAAAAACAAGTTATTACTTCAATTTAAACATTTAATATAATTACCTCTCCAATAGATACATCCATAAATATTGAACTGGACTAGAAGTTTAGCCTATGTGTTAAATGCACAAGTAGATGCTTCATTTAGTCAAAGAAGCTTGGGGGAAAATCCCTTCTAATTTGCACAAAACTATTTCCCTTTTTAACTTTTCCATTTCAGCCAACTTTATTTCAAATGATATTAAGCTTCTAAAAAACAAAATTATATTATAACTTCCCATACCTTATTCGGTAGCAACTCCCAAAATGCAATTGGAATTAGCCTTTTCATAAACATATGACAATCATGACTTTTCATCCTAAATAATTTGTACTTCCTTATATCCATACACCTTGCCAAGTTTGAAACAAAATCATTAGGAAACTTTAGATTTTTCAACCATTCAAACAAAACTTTCTTTTGTTTTTTCCTCCAAAGTGTAACATGCTTTTAGATATTTACCAGTGTGTAGAACTTTATCTAACTCATTCCTTCTATAAAAAAGTTTCAAATTAGCTCATGATTTTGCATTATCTTTTGTCCTCCCTTCAATATTTATTAAGTTATTGAACAAATTGTCAACATTATTTTTTCAATATGCATCACACCTAGATTATAACGTATCAAATTAGTTTTCCAATATGGCAAATCCCAAAAGATGTTTCATTTTCTCTAACCAAAGTTTTTACTAATTCTTGTATTAACTGCATCAGCTTCAAATTCTGTAACTTTCAATAATCCTAATTCATCAATCTCTTGCAATATCTCTTCACCATCTTTGTGAGGGGGAGAAGATGTTTGAACCATCCTATTCTTAATGAACTTTTGTTTATTGCATCTAAATGGATGATCTAAAGGAAGAAATTTCCTATGGTTGTCAAATTAATTTGTTTTTCCCCTATTTGGAAGATAAAACGCATTAGAATCATTGTTACAATAAGGGCAAGTCAATTTTCCTGTTGTGCTCCATCCAAGCAACATAGCATATGCTGAAAAATCACTAATAGTCCACATCAAAGCTGCTCTCAATAGAAAATTTTGCTTTAAGGACACATCATATTCTCCATACCATATTCCCAAAAATGTTGCTATTTAGATATCAATGGTTGTAAGAATACATCTATTTTATGTTTTAGATTTGTAGGCCTTGGCATAATCAACATCAAGAACATATATGTCTCATTCATACACATCCATGAATGCAAATTATAAGGAGTAATTATGATTGACCATGATGAAAATTGTTGGCTGGATTAATTAAAAGGTTGGAATCCAACCATCAATAATCCCAACCTTGACTTTCAGTTGCAAAGTCATAATGAGTGTTACTGAAATGTTTCCATACCAATGCATCCGATGGATGACTCATTATTCCATCTTCCTATTCGTATTCATTATGCCATATCATGTGAGATACAGTAACATCAGCAGTATATAGTCTTTGAAGTCTCAGAGTTAGAGGGAAATAATACATCCTCTTCTAGGGTACTAATTTCTATTTCAAAGAGTGCTTTCTAGGCTTAAACCTAGATTAACTACAAAATTTGTACTCTTGTAATTCCACATCATCTCCCCAATACAACATACATCCCAATTTGCAAAAATCAATTTTTTTCAACAAGCAAACTAAAACCCCTAATAAGTTATTTTATATTGTAAAAACTATCAACCATTATATGATCAGGAGGTAATGATTCATTATCAAATCTACGATAAAAAAATATGCCCTTCAGACTTTATATTCAATATTCAAGCAATTGAAGACAATTGAGTCATTGTCTCACAATTTGGCCATAATTTTTAGTTAGCTGATTGTAGTAAATCAAAAAATTGTTTTACATATGGGTTTGGTTCTTCTTCAACCATTTGTATCATGAACCATTTGCATGTAAGGATTTTCAGTTGCACCCATATTATTTGTTATAAATCCAATCCCCCCTTCAAACTTATCCACATTCACTGATGATTTTACTTCATTACCCCTTGAAATGCTACTAATCAATGACTTCCCATGTCATGTCCACTCAAAATAATTTGGAATCAACCCTTTTCTCAGCAAATGGCCATTCATTTTATCAATAGGAAGGAAACAAATATGTTTGCACTTTTTATGTGGACATCTGATCTTAGGCCATCCATATATGTAGGTTGAGAACATGAATACTGAATAAAAGCTTTAACTCCCTTAATAAACCCAAGATTAATGAAACCATCAAGTATTAATCATCTATACATCCAAGATCTATCAGCATTGCTCATTTTTACAAAACTTTTAATTTAAAAATGTGATTTCATAGTTTGTATTCTTCATGTCCCTTAAAATTATAGAACACCTAAACTTTACACAACGTGCCCTAAGTATTAATCAATTGAATTAATTACCTACAATTGATGTCAGTACTATAGTATATGGCATTGTTTATACCTATGAATCAAAAGCAAGTTCTTATTATGACTCCTAGGCACATGGAATTTTTCCCCGATAAGCCTCACGGGAGCTACATGACACGACCCAGCTTTTTGGACCGTGTTGGCGCTAGGGAATGGGTAGGCTTAATGCCCCCAAACCCCGTAGTAAGCCTAACTTTTCTATATTCTACTAAAAATCCGGCATGACCTATTCATTTATTTGATAAATCCTTGTACCTGCTGATAGGAGCAATTCTCACATAAGCTTCATTTCTTAACAAATATCATTACAATTCTATTTTGTTCTTAATCCATCAGCATAGTCTCATTCATGATGACATAACTCTTTACACATAGGTCCAATATTTTTCAAACTTTCCAAACCTCTAGTTAACACATAAATTCACATTTCTTCTTTTATGACCATGCTCTAAGTCGGTCATTAAGGCAATACAAATCTCCCATTTACAGTCAGCTTTAACATGCAGTCATGAGCCAGACCCTTCCCGACTCAAAATCTTATAACTTATTCATTTCTCATCCAATTAAGGCAATTCAAAACTTCATTTTCAATATACTCATATGGCTATCACATATCCAAAGATAGCTCAAAAATGATGTAAATTGGATTTATTGTGAGTTTTACAAGCCTGTTCTGTTTCTGTTCTTTTTTGTGTCATTGATGTTAGCAACATCCTTCACTTTTTCAGCCATATCCAATAGAATACTCAACAAATTAAAAATTAACTTTCACAGAACTTATAAAACCATTTTGGAACATTTCTTAAGAAGAAGTCATCATCCAATTCTAACTCTAAGGTCTTCAAACAAATAACTTTCAGTTCTTGTTTCAATCTCGCTAGTATTCTGAACCAGTCTCAATTCGGGGCCTCTTTCACTTATTCGGCTCACCATAAAATCGTGGAAAATTTAGGGAGACAGTAGACATCTGGATATACAATTTCTATGTTTTGAGTTTTGCAAGATTCACACGTTAAATAGCTCAAACAAAATGTACAAAGAGAGCCACGAATCTGTCTCCATGATAGCTTAACCTTCAAAACCCTAGGTTTTGGTTTAACCCCCCAAATCTCTATAAAAACAAAATTCCTTCAAGAATAAGTGTCATTAGACATCAAGGAACAATAATCCATCATCTAATTCTCAAACTCATACATTCCACCAAATGGGTTTCACAAAAGAAGAGAGAAACCAAGCTTTAATCCATAGATCTAAGTAAAGGAATGGAGGCTTACCTTTTTATACCACCCAAATTGCTTGAATCTCCTTCCCTCTCATGTTACAAGAGTTGAAAAAGCTTGAGAGAAGCATCCATGGAGTTTTCGTGAGAGAGGGAGGAGGAAGATGATAGGTTTTTGTCTTGTTCTCCCACTAAATCCTTATATATGCCATAAGTCCACTTATTTACAAAAATGTCATCCTTGTTCTGGTTTTTAAACATCTGCCCGAACAATTACCTGTGACAATGAAAAAAATCATACATTATTAATTTGGTATCACTAAAATTATTATTCACTATTATGTGATTTTAATGACATCAGTTTCAAATACCTATTTATTCTGGTGTACCGAGTAAACTAGATACCGGATATTACACATTCCAACCCCCAGAAAATAACGCAAACATAAATCACATTTCATATGCCATTGAAATATAAACAGGACATAATATACACATTGTAATTATCAAATCCTAGCCTTCAATTCAAACCCATCCTATTTTATGGTCGTTACAGGTCATTTACACAACTAAAAAAAAATTCTCATAATATTGAATACAACTCAAAGCTTAAGCATAAAATCTCCCAAAACATAATACATCCTTCTTTGGCCACTGCGGTTGTCCCAGCTTTAAACCTTTTCATCAAGACCTACACGATGGTTTTTCCTCCATGCTAAACATATAGCTTAGTGGGAAAATAAATAAAGCATGACACAAAATAACAACTACTTGCTACAGTTGTTTAACATTTACATGTAAATAAATCATGACATATCACAAAGCAATCTTAATTATTCAAATAAAGAGCAATTCAATTATTAATTGCATTAGAACTGAACAAATATCGAAACATATACATAATTGACTGCTAATCTTTTTAGAAGTGGATAATAGGAATGGAAGAAAAGATACCTATGATTGGTGTTGGACCCCGCTGCCGGAGCCCAACATCGGACATGAGAGCGTGGTGCTGTATGCGTGGGATGAAACATGATAATTAAGCGATTAAGGAAAAGACCCGCGGAAGATTAATGGGCCTGCTGGAAAACAAACTTGAAACCTGCTTTCATGTGATTTAAACA
>JANITW010000008.1:37644163-37664403 GCA_027564335.1 Erythroxylum williamsii
GGTCATTTGTATTTTATCATAGTTCAACTAAATTAAAATATTTGATTGATTTTATCAAATTTTACATTGCACAATTCTAATTATTTTAGTTGATTATCTATCAATTTTATTTAATCAATCAACTTATTAATTATCAAATAAATATGTCATAACATCAACTAAAATTAATTACAAATTTAAATTGTTCTTTTACAATTTATTTTTAACTCTATTATACCTCAATGACATTGACACAAAAGATTAGAAATGTAAATTATGACATATATTTAAATTCAAATTAGTTATTATAACAATAAGTCATTTTTACTATCAACTTTCGCAAAATTTGTGATTGTAATTATAAATTATAAGTATAAAATGGTTTGATGCCTATTTAAAAATTTCTTTCACCTTAAAATATATATAATTTTATATTTTATTATAGGAATCCTCTAGTACGAATATCTTCAGTGAAAATATAATTTGTGCTCCTTATCTGTTTCATATTTAATTTGAATAAGTTAATCTCTTTCTTTTAAAATGTTTACTTTTTTTTTCCCTAATTCATAGTTAGGGTAACTTCTTAGTTGTATATGATTCATATAGTAATTTTAGAGAAAAACCTACATTTTGAATTAAATATACTCTCAATGAACAATAGGTTATTAATGTAATAAAATATACCAAAATTATCCGTACAAAGAACTGGAAAACAAATAGTTAAATGTTAAACGAACCATTGAAAACCAAGTCTCGATTAGAGTGAGGAAGGGGATAGACACCCTAACCCATGCTGCTTTGTTCAAACATGGGACCGAGTGATCGGAAACCATTGTCTACTTAGTTTTGTCACTCTAAGTAGCGTTACATAGAACAAGTAGGTTATAAAGCTAATCAGCGAAGTTGACATCTTCCCAACTATATTCTGCTTTAAAGCAGCAACACACGGAAATCCGCTGAAACCCTGGAAATAATGCTAATTACCCTCCAGATGCCTATTCTGTTGATCAATGTGGGTAGATGCATATCTCTTTCATATTGAAGTGGGAAATTGCGAACTTATTGCTTTGGCATGTATGTTCAGGGAATCAGCTAGCTTTTGAGGCGAGAAAGCAATTGGTGATGGTCCAATACAAATTTTTCTTACCCCGAGAGAAGGGGATAAAGACCACGTTGCAGTACCTGATTGGTCAATATCATGAAGGTAAGCAAAATTGATTTCTGAACAAGGACAGCGAAGGGGGGCACCTAACTGAGGAAATCTCTTGAGATTTTGTGTGGAAATGGAACAAACGAAAATCCCTGCAAATTGAGGGATGGATAAGGACTTATCTAAACAGTTCATTTGGCCTCACTCGGCCATGACAATATATTTCCTCTTTTCTTGTTCAAACCTCTCTTGGGTCTACAAAAATAGCCCTTGCCGTTGGTGAGGTTCTTGTCAATTCATAGAGACCGTTCTTCTCTTCAATTTTCAGTGCCTTGATGCACCACAAATCTTCCGGACAAGAGAGCGATTTCCGGTGTGGTATATGAAATCTGAGGCTGTCTTGACATCCAACTTCTGTTACAATAACTTTACAATCATTGGTCTTCCTAGCCACGTTGTGCACGTATTGGCACAAAGTTCGAAGCATCTTTCCTGATAATGGCCCTTCACGGTACACTCCATACATGAAGTAGAATCCAAAGGGATTAAAAAAATCTGGTATTGCTGATAATTTAAAGCAGGGAAATATTTTGTCTATCAATCTCGAGCACTTTGTGTATGTAAGGCAAGATAAAGGAGCTTTACCTAGCCTGAGCTTGAACAATTCACCACTGTTCCACACACTGAGCATAGCCCAACTACTTGGAACTTTCACACCTGAAATCAATGATTCACCTCTTGGATAAGCCACCCAAGTCCCCAAACTTAGCTTGTTTCTCAGTATATTTCCTATGTCATGTGGAAAAAATTCGGTTGACGAATCCATGAACTTGTGGTATAGAAAGTCAGCTTCTTCGATCCTGATCTTAGCAACCTCAATGTCGGATGATACACGTAAAGCTCGTCTGTTAACTGGATTGACGAGGATAGCTGATGTCCTGAACTTGACATAACTAAGTTTGCCTACGAAGAGCTTAACAGAAGCTTCATTATCTTTCTCTGTTGCAACGTAGGCGTAATCGACATCATTTGCAATGAACCATTCTTCTAGTCTGCGCACTAGCCTTAATCCAATCCCTTTTCGCCTGTGAGAAGGTGCAACTCTTAAACCTAAAACATAACCCACCTTGGCTAGATCCTTGGGAGGTTTATGAACGGTGGCAAGCTTTATGGAGCCTTGGATGACACCAACAAGTTCGTTCCTGAACATGGCTACCTATCAAAAAAGCAAAGAAAGGTAATATAAATAAAAAAAACATGTTGCATTTTTAAGATAAGACATCAGATCGAAAAGAAGTGAAACGAAATTCAGACGGAAAAGTGATAATAATAAGTACCAGCATCTTATACATCGGACTATTTCTGATTCTACAGATGGGGTCACCCAAAGTGTCTGTGAAGAGAACTACTCTCTCAGTTGGGCCTACCTCACATCTTCTCTCGAGATCTTCTACTCGAGCTCTATCCTTTTGCACATTGTAGTTACGTATAACTAGCTCATTCCCATATCCCATTCTCAAATCATAAGCTACTATCACTAACATAACCAGAATCTAGCTACATATACTAGTTGGATGGATGGATCATGTATGAGACATAACCAGAATCTAGCTACATATACTAGTTGGATGGATGGATCATGTATGAGACGGTGGCGATTCGCGCTTCTCAAGTAAAAAGCGGAAAGGACATGAAAACTCATGAGAAGAGGGAGATCAAATCATGAAATACAAAGTTTATATTTGCTTAAACATATTTGGCCTTGGACGTGAATATATAGAAAATGGGCTACGAAATAACTCATATGGTGCAATTCCCTCTGTAATCAACATCAACACTAGGGTTCAACATCATTAGTAGACAAAAGGTGGTTAATAATGATAATAATAATGTGTCCTGTTATCTTCCCACTTGCACAAAACATAAAATCATAAACATTGAAAAAAAAACAAAGAAAGATGGATGCATGGGGTCTTTTGTCTTAAGCTTTTACCACCGTTAACCTAATTATAAAGCCACATCCACGCTTCCATAACCTCAGCCTCACGCCATTGTCCACACCTAAGCATTTGGTATCGTTGGCCGACCCCCTATTTATTGATCACCCAACTAGTTAGCCTCCTTTTATCTAAACCAGGCCCTCGAACACTATTTGTCTCTAGTACGGCACTTTGTTCTATTCTGTCGCTATCAATCAAACTTTGCTTTAAAATAACAACATATTACTACTAATTTAAACATTGTGGAACTATAAATAAAGCTTTACATGAAAGGATGGCAATTGCTGTATAAATACACGTAGCCCGCAAACAATTGCTGTATAAATACACGTAGCCCACAAACCCACCTGACAGTTACTGTAAAGAAACAATATGCAAGCCAAAGCATATATCTTCAATCTTCCAATCTAATCATAGGTTTAGAACAATAAGTTGATTATTTAATATTTCATCCTCCGGTTTAGATTGCGTGGTCTGCTACGTGTACGCTGGATAGTGCATGGTATCAATATATGATTTAAGTGCGGCGATGGAGTTAAATTAATGAGATGAGAGGGAAGTTTGTTAGCCTTTTTAGCTTTTGGGAAGGGGCAAAGTCCCTTTCTGCTCACAGTGAAGTCATTGTTTTCGCACTATAGACAACATTAAACTGATCATATTAAAATTAAATTTACGTTTATTGTAGTGGGCAATGGTGGTCCACCCCTCTTCAGGACACTTAGATTCGAAAGGGAAAGTGATAGCCCCACTTAAGGCATGACTCGCTTTCAACTAGTTAAGCTGAATTATTATGAAGGTTAATCATAACTCTTCCTTAACATGCCCTACGCGCGCTCGTGTGAGGGAGACACCCACCATGTGTAGTGGTACAAAGGTCACTTTGGAGTCAAACTTTCATTGAAGTTGTTCGTCAACACCTTTGTACAACAGTCTTATTTAGGTTTGCTTAAACAAGACTTCAGTTTTTAATGATCCTCAAAGTGTTAACTTCACACATTCGAAAAAATAATGGTACGAAAGTAATAAAAAATTAAAAACATCAAGAAAACATGAAAGATACGATAAATCTAACGTTTATATACTTTCCCTCGAAAGAATACAAGAAATATTTTTTTTCGACTAAATGAGGAGAGTAAAATTCGAATGAGTTATATATAGGCATTCTAACTTAAAAACCAAATTATATTTAGAATCTCATTTAGACTGAATTGTCTAAAATTTTGTTAAGATCACGTCTATTTCTATCAGATAACACCTCATCTAAATAGATTTCTAGCTACTAAGATAGAATCTATAAGATAATAAAAATATGGAGTTTACATTCAAATATGAAACTAGCACCTCTATCTTCAAATATCTCTACTATCTTCAGATGTTAAGCCTCATTGTAACTCTAATTCCTAATTATCACCACATCATCCCAAATCTTCTCACTATCTCTATCCTCTGATGATACAGTGTGATCTTGCTAAAGTCCATATAACATATTAGCCTGATCTAATGTTTTTTATAACAAGTCTGTTAGTCGTGGACTCGTGGTTCATTCATTTGAGCATGAGTTAAGTATTTAGTCCATCAAATCTTTAGCTTGAGTCGAGTCATTTTTTACAAAGTTTGAGACTCTACCGAAATTCGTAATAAGTTTGATCTCACTTGCCTATATTTGTCTTAGTATTTTTGCATGCCTCATCATGTAAGTAATCTAACTAACCTTCCTTCTAAGACACATCGTGAAGGTTACTGAGAAGTGCTCCAAAATTTAAGGATCTAACAAATGGTGTACAGCAAAAGAGTAATTGCAGTCATCTCCAACCACCAAATTAATTAACTACTTTCCTATTAATGTTTTGTGTCTTATTGGATCAAAATCAAGGAGGAGCTTATTTTAATTGTGATTAATAGATTGCCTCCAAGGATACTAATTTAATGTCATCAAATCAAACAAATATAAAAATGAACGGGAATCTTCAGAAGCAATATGATAATTAAACACACCATATAAACTCTGCAACAATTATTATAACTATTGCTTATTTTTTGGTAGATGAAGAAGGACATGTTAAATATGCATATCAATCCGTCCTAAGCGTATGGAAGATGCACGCGCTGGTGAGGGGGCTTGCTTACAATGGACCCTAAAAAGAACACAACATTACGAAAAGATAATGAAACAGGAATTCCAACACATATCAAATAGCACGAACAGGATTGATTACCTCACTATAACACTCACAAAAAGGTCCACGAAACTCCTGAACACATCGCTATTCTTCTCTTTATATCTTTCTTTAAGCCCTCCCTCTCCCCATAGATATATCGTCCTCTACTTCCATGTAAGGCCCCTTCCCTTTGATTGATCATGATAATCATCAGACTTTCCATTATTACTAGAAAAAGACACGTTCGCGAAAGGGGACATCACACACATGCGTAAAAACTCACTCACCCATTAAAAAAATAGGTGATTATCATAAACATAAAATTAGGTTATTGGATGGATATTTCACAATCATGAAAGTTTATTTAATTGATTTGTCGAATCAATTCAATGTCTTGTTGTATAGTGTCTTGGGCAATATAAGTTTATAAGAACAAGTCGAGGTCCCACCCACTAGCCACCATATATACCAATGACGCTGTGGGTCCTTCAACTCATGATTTATCTCTCCACAAAGTTCCCCTTCAATAAGGTGTACAACAATTTGTCTGCCTCGTGTCTTCTTTGCATGAATTATGTTGTCTACTTACCTTTCATTTATGATTTTAATAATGTAGCATAAGTACTTGGAGGACCCATGTTTTTGTTGTGACCAAGTAGATGGGGCTTCAACATCCAAGCAATTTTGTTTGGTTTTCAATTTCTATTACTTTCCAATCAAACTTCACTAAGGAGTAATGGGAAATGGTTAGTGCTGTATCTTTTTTGGCCTTAAATGAGGAGAACATGGCTATAGTTTTGAACTTAAATCAACCTTTTAGTACAATGTGAAGTTACAGCCACTTCTTAAAAGTAACAAGGGATTCTACTGTTCCTTCCTCGTTCTTCCTATGTATCTCCCACAACGGTCCCATATCAAATCATTCTTATCCAATATTAGCATCATAAGCTCTTTCTGAAGATAATTCGTGTGCTGAGGAACTACTGTTCCAGCCATTAGAGAAGAGCAAATGGTAGCCCTTCCAGTGTAGATTTGGTATGAATTAAGAAAGGCGAAATGTGGAAATGCACACCTTCTTTTTCCTTAAAACCCTAAAATGCACACACATTCTTATCACAAGTAATCACTTCCTTAGAATCCTAAAATGCACTATATTCATATGGACGGGATGATGTTATCAACAAAAGTTTGTAACAAAAATAAAAAATCTGAATTAATTTGATTGTATGTAGAAAAATTGGGTCTTTCACACTGCAAAATATCTAGCGGATCGGAAGATTATTTTATATAACTCTAGGGGAGTCATATTAATTGCATCTGTGTAAACGGTAATTTCTTATTTTATATAACTCTAGGGGGGTCATCTTGCATCTGTGTACACGGTTCATTTCATTCTATCATGTTTCAATTTGGGCTTAAAGACAAAGTGAACCAATTCATATGCATCGTCTGAAATCTTGAAAAAATGGAAAAGAAAAGATTTAAGGATCGATGTTATTGCAATCTAATGAAAATTAGGTGGAGATTTTTTTTAAAATTTTTGGTTAATATAGTATTTATATTTAATGTTAAGAAATTCTGGAAATCTGTAACCCTTTGAATTTAGGATTGTTAAATAATTGTCTCCATTGACAATTTAATTCCTTGTTCGGATACTATTATAAATGACTTCACTCGTAAGGAAATGAAAGAAGAAAGCATGTAGTACAACAAAGAACGGTTTTCTGCGCTCTACTTACAAGGGATTGGCAACGCGCTTCAATGTTCGTAAGGCATTCATGACAGAACCTAACCTCAGTGATCCGGGTTTGTTTCTTCTGATTTCTGAAGGATTAAAAGGTCATTGCAAGTTTTTGAGCGACGTGTAAGTGATAAGAACGATTCAAGCGACATTTGCAGCCTCCAGCATCTCTGTACCCCTGACCAACTCTTCAGTTCACGGTTGAGGTAAATTCAACTTTCTGATATTCGTGCCGTAACGATAGAAAACGGTAAGAGACTGTTCTCACTGTCGATACTTTTTAAACCTTAAGGGCTTATTTGTAAAAATAAATAAATAAATCCTCATGTCTGTTCTGTCTCTCTTTCTCTCCTCTTACCTACCCCTGCCCTCTTCCCCTCGGCCACCGTTGCGTCACCACCGGCCATCAAACCACACGTCTTTACCTTTGGACCAAATGCTGCCTCCACTGCTCTCTCCCACCGCATGCCCAAGCCCAACCGCTATCTCCACCGTTTCCAACTGCATCTTCGGTCCAGCTTGTAATATGCTATTTCGATTGTTGTGCTGTATAATGTGTTGTGCATGTAATGTATTTTATATAACATACTCTATTTATAATATACTAGAGTAATTAAGCTTTTAAATGTATTATTGAAGCTATAACATAGATCATGAATAGACCGAAGATAGTTCTGGACTTCATCAAAAAATTTTCAAAAAAAAATCTATGAAATGAGTTCGAACAAGTTTTAAAAGCTCCAAAATGTACATTGAAAGTTTAGGTGATACTTTTTAATGAAATCCAGACGATTTTGGTAACACTCAGTAATTTGTGAATTCAATCAAAAACTTTTTCTGTGCAATCGAAAAAGTTATCGAATAATTTCGAAATATGATAAAAAAAGTTCCTAAATTAAGATTGGAGTCCCCACGAATTGAAACGATTCAAAATGGATGTTGTTTGAATATAATTAAGGTATTGAAAAATAACAAGAATTAGTGATTTTTCTCCCATTTAAATTTTTTCAAGCAACCAATTTAAATTTTTTAATACCTAATTAGAGTATTTAATGGTCAATTTGAAATTAGGGTGACCATATGATATTTTTGGAATTAAATTAGAAAAAGGGGCAAAATGGTCTTTTTGTCAAACTAAATGCATTCAAATTCCATATGAGTATTACATGGGAAAATTTTCATGAGATAAGCATGAATTAATTTGTATGGAAAGTAACCAGTTAAATAGTGATAGGTGGCATTGATTAAAGTGTAAATATGGGAAGTTTTGATAAAGGTGAAAATATGAAATATTATTAATGGAAATGGTGGGCAAAAAGTATAATTAAGCAAAAATTTCATCTCTTTAAACGTGATGTGGTTGGCCATTGATGGGAAAAAGGAAGGAAGAGAGAGAAAAAAGAAAAGAAAAGAAAAAGAAGAAGAGAGAGCTTCGGCTAGGCTATGGAGAAGTCATTCAAGGAGTTTTCCCTGTTCTTCTAACTCCAATCAACCATCCAACAAGATCCCAAAGTCATCCAAGTGAAGAAGAAGAAATTGGGTTGGTAGCTTAATAGTTTTGTTAGAAAACAATATTTGGGTTTGTTGTGTTATAGTTTAGGTTTGGTTAATGGTGTGAATTACAACCTTACGATTCGATATCAAGGTTTTATTGCATTGAAAGTGATTAGGAGAAGAAAATCACTATACCTAATGTCTAGAACCTTCGTCAAACTTGGTCAATGGTAAGATCCATTGCCTAGAGTGTTTTATTTTGCCATTTGATGATTTAAGATTAATGAATAATATTAGGAAAATAGTTTAATGATGAACGAATGAAAGAAAAATCATGGAAATGATTAGATAATATTTTTGTCATGGCTAGGGTTTTTAATGTGATATGATCCATAATTCTATTTTGATGTTTTATAGTGTTCATAACATGATTTTGATGCTAATGAGTGAAGATATGAAAAATAATTGATTTAGAATTAGTTTTGGTTGAAATTTGGCCAAGGGTGCATGATTATGTAAATATTTATTAATAAAATTTATTACTTAAATGTGTGTATTAAATTTTCATAGAAGTGAATTTGGATTGGTTTTAAGTGTTAGAAATCAAATGGAATTGAATTGGAAAAGTTTAATGTAAATTATGATATGTTTAGCCTTAAGGGCATCTTTGGTATAAAAGTATTGTTATAATGTAATGATCATGCGAATTTGATTAAGGATGATCATTAAGTGTATTTATGGTATTGGAATTATTAAATCAAGTGTTATGTTATTATTTGAAAAAAAAGTATATAGAGCGTATGTGGAAAGTACTAAAGTTGAAATGGTTTATGGTGTATTTGATTGGAAAATGTATTGAATGTATTTGTATTAGGTTTTCATATCGGAAATGGAAACCAATTGAAGGATTCAAAGTGGTAAAAGGAAACTAGCAAGTGTACTTCATATTGATTTTAAGCAAATGGTTTATATTTTTTCATGAAATGAATATTTATCTTGAGTTTTATGTGAATAATATATTACAAGTGAATATTGCTAGCACAAGTTTATGTTTTAGCAATATGTGAATTTTAATTTGAAAGTTTTGTGGTACACTGTTAGGTTTTGCACATGTTATTATATCGGTCAGAGTATTTCGATTGTGCATGGCAGTATCTAGGTGGCGTCATTTACTAACAGCGAGGTATTGTGCCTTTCAGTACTACAATGAGTCGCCCCTGCATATATGGAGTATATATAGTGCTAGCTAAAATTGTTACGATAAGCGATGTAGAATTAACTCTGTATCTATTGGTTTATAACGGTTAACTTATTGCAGGTAAGCAATGTTGGGCCCCGATTCCTTTTTCTTAGTAAATAAGCTTGTTTATTTTATTTTGAGGTTTAGTTTGATAATTTTCTTTTGGTTGGAATAATTTGAGGTTTTTAGTGCTAAGTTAATAGAAATTAAATGAATTAATTTAGTTAAATATTAGAGTTTGATAAGTTGTTAGAATTTAAAGGAATAAGATCGTGTAAGGGTAATTTAGGAAGATTACTTATGTTTTTAAGGTTTAAAGCTTTCAAGGAGGGTTACTTTGGTCCTTTTGGCCAGTAAAACAAAAAGAAAAGAAGAAAATGCATATAAGGTCGTGGGAATGAGGGAAAGCCAAGAAAATTGCAAGGAAAAGAAGAGATTTAATGAAACTACAATGTTTTGGGCATAGGTTTTAAGTTTAAGAAACACAATTTGTTAAGTCCTTAGAGAGGCTTACGAAATTATCAAAGAAAAGAGAGGAAGAGAGACTTTCGGTGGGAGAGAAGAAGAAGAAGAAGAAGAAGAGAGGTTAGGGCTTTGACTTTTCTTGCTTTAGAAAGGTGTTTTTAAGAGTTTCTTTAAGAAGGAAAGAGGAAAGAGGAAAGGGAAGGTGTATATGGTCAAAAAACAAAAAATTTTCTACCTATTTTTGGTAAAATTAGAGCTTTCGGGTTTTATTTGGAATTTACGGATTAAATCAAAGAGAGTCAATTATGTGGCAATTTTGAATATGATTCCATATTTGGACGATTTTTCGATCTATAGAGATCCGATTGAGGAGATTTTTGATTCTAATTAACTTAGAGACATGGAATTTCATTTTAGCTGAGGAATCAGATTCAATTTTGGGCCCTAAGTAGATCAATTTTATTGAGGAGATTAGGACGAAATTTTCAAGTTTCGCTCGGGGGGAAGTGAAATAAGATCGATTTGAAGTTGTCTTCTGTGGTGAGGAGTTCCTCCCTCGTGGGAAGCACGTCTAGTTGTCACGTAGGACGTTAGACCCGTGACTCACCAGGGAGGGGTTCCAACAATTTTTATATGCTTTGGTACTTAGTGTAGTTAGTCCCTGTATGTACTTAGTTATTCATCTAATTTACCCTTTGAAAACCACCTCTATGAGTGAAAATGACATTAGAATCTACGTTTCCTATAAGTTACAACTAACTTTTTACTATGCATAATTAACTCTTATTTTTCTTCCCATTCTATATTATAAAAACACTTCCAGCCATTAGGACAACTTCTTAATGTTATTTCCTTTAGCTTCTTGAGACCATGCCTGTAATGTTATCAAGTTTTGCACTATGTATAAAAGTAATAGACTTGTTAACTTCAATTGTGCTTTATGCAACATTTTTATTGATTTCCTAGAAAGTCATCACACTTTTCACAAAATCCATATCCTTTTATTTCCAAGAAACAATTTAACCATTTATTGATAGAATATAGTGAATTGAGTTATTGGGCTTTGGCTCAGAAAGCCTTTCTTGAACTTAATTTGTTAATATCAATATCAATACTACATGAACCAAGAACCATTATCCGGATGATAACATTTTATGGTATTTACATAAAATCCAAGTTGAGGGAGATGATGATGGTGGAGGAAGAATACACCAGAGTGTAGGAGAAGATAAAGAAGAAGGTTGAAAGTTGATGAATAAGACATTGATTGAAGGAATTTGTTGATTCAAGAATATAGATTGACTTTGGGTGAACTATAGATTTCTAAGTAGAAGCTTGACAAAAGATTAGGAATCTTATCTGATTTTTAGTTTGGGATTCGCCAGCGCAGCATGGGCTCCATTCTAGCACCGGTAGGTCCACATAAAGAGTAAAAAGCCATATCAATACTTAATTGATGAAATCATAATAAGGTTAAAGGTTCAACTAGTTGAGTTTAACTAAAATGGTTACAAAAAAATATTATATTTTTTTTGTATACTCTGAAACATAGGATCTGAATAGCATTTTAATGCAAATATTAGGGTTTAAGTGACCTTTTTCTTAATGATTCTTTTATTTCTATAGTGATTGTTATTATTCTTAGTAATAAATAATAAGGATTTAAAAACTATATTAAACTGATCAATTTAACTAGGATAATTATAAACCAACCAAAATTTCAATATATATATATATAACATAATTGTATATATGTATCACTGGTTAACTAATAAATTAGTCTTATATAAACTATATAGACATTTTCCCATTTCCTTCTTCAACCAAAGTTCTTCATCCTTTTTACCACTAGTCTTTTATTTCAATTAGTTTGGTTTAATTTTTGAACTATATTTCAATTTATTTTATGCTTTTGCTATATATTTTATTATGGAAGTTAATTTTCTTATCTTCTTAGGCATCCATTTCAAACTAATTTTTATTTCCTTTGGCATCATCAATCAAAAATTTAGATCGGGGACATTTGAACATGCTAGGACCCTTCTTGAGAATCCAGATATCGGGGACTCATTTAACTTTACCGATTCTCATGTCACATAGAATCCAAGAAAATAATTATATCATTGTAATTTATTGATTTAATACACTAGACTCACCTTTAAAGTTGTTTATTGTTGTATTTGTAAGAATTTGTTAAACAACCTCCCTATTGGTTAGGGGTCAACCTATGTCCTATTGAGTGTGGGAAGTTATTGCTCTTTTTCTATGACTTTAACAATTGTTAACCTTCTATTTCCAAGATTGTACTTAAATATGATATTCAACAAATCATCTTATTTTCTTTTCCATATATTGTGTAAAATATTGAATTCAAATTCTTATATTTCTTGAAAATTCAATAAACAATGAATTTCAGGTAGAAATATGGCACCAAAAAGACAGCGTGATATAATGCGATTGAGGTTCAGACGCATATTTGGAGGTACTTACGGTAAAGGTGGGTTGTCACAGTCTGCAGCTGCAACTGAATCACCTCCTCCTCCTCCAGGGCCTACAATTGCAAATAAGGCATCACTTGTTATTGGTTGTGCTATACCATCCCCAACTCATACATCATCCACTACCCCTTTATCAAATGTAGGAGACGATGCCAACCTGGAGCTGAGGGACCTAACGGAAGAAAATACATAACAATTGTCAATAATCTGTAAGTGAAATCACATTAAACACCGTATGTTTGTAATTAAGTTATAGGTTTATTGGTTTTACAAATGGTATAAAATTACTTGTTCTTATATTAGGTTGATTCCATCTGGACCGTGTTCCAAAAATGTGACATCTAAATTTAAGGAGAAGATTGATCCTGAGGGTTATGTGTGGAAAAATATCTCTGAGGCAACAAAGACATTCTACTTTTAGGAGTTTGAGGTACAATAAAATTTTATTTTATTTTTAATTAATTTGTATACATTAATTAGATAAATATTATTACATTATAAGTTATCAATTTTTTTCTTTTTATTTTAGAAAGAATTTTTCTGAGATTCTAGTTTCACCGAGATCATACATAAATCATACACGTTATCATGACTTTATAGGTTCGACACACAAGGCTGATGTACGACTGCCTTATATTTCGGAGCACATATGGAGTCGTTAGCAGGAATATTGGACATTACCTGAGGCAATGTCCATCTCAGGGCATAACTCGGCCAACAGACGTAGAAGCCTGAGGGGAGAGAGTCTTTCCGTATATACGAGAGGATCAATTACCCACCAGGAGCATGCAGAGAGACTTGTAATTATTTAAACTTGACACTTATATTGTAATTGTTTTACTTTGCTATATTTCAATTTAAATTGATGAGGGGTGCCATATATGGCTGTGTTGAGTTATTTTATGTGTTCAACAGGGGGTAAATATCATAAAAACAACAAAAATTCTGCCAAAATTTTTATAAATTCTAGTTCACATATAACATTTTATCCTTATATAGGAAAAGTCTATGGGCATGAGGCCTACATCTCGTCAGCTATTTTTACACTCTCACATTAAAAAGCATGAAGGTGTGACATTCATCAACAGCTGATGTAGAGAATTGAATGTATGTCAAATTAATGCTTTAATATTATTTCTTAATAATTATCACTTACTAATATAAACATTGCTTCCTAATAGGATGAAATACAAGAAAACATTCAGCGATAATCTCTACACGAATAAGCTATTGATCAAAGTCAGACGTATCTTGATGCAGTAGGTGGTAAGGATCATCGTGGAAGGATCTTCGGGCTAGGTTCATTTGCGAACACACGTTATTCGCAATCCTCCATGTCGAGTATAGCAGCATCTAGTAGATGGTCGCAAACCGATCAAGTCAATCGGCTTTAGACCACAACGGACACATTGATGGACTACATAGCTTAAATGAGACATGAGGTGGATGAGTTGAAGACGAGGGGTAGTAGCATCTCAGAGCATCCGCGGTCATCAGGACATTAGGATTGTTGTAGTCATTTGTTTTGAATTACAAAGACTTATTATGTACACTATAATGTTTCCATTATTAATGAAGATAATTTTAACTTTATATCATCAATCAACTTTATATTTAAAAAAATTAAATATATAAATAAGTAAAAATGTTATGCATATATAATTCATAACTGTTGAAATTATGCATTAATCATAAGATCATGAAATAAAATTTAATATAGGGATTTTTTAAAAAATTTTAATTTACTTTACCGATAGAACAACAAAATTACGTTAATAAAATTCGTTATATTTACCAACAAAAAACATAAACTGTCAGTAAAATCCAATACATTTATTAATATTAACTCTTCATTCCGTCAGTGATATTGCAAACCGTTAGGATTATTCAAACTACGGTTTATTGAAGGTCAACCATAACCGTCGGAATATCACCGACAGTATTATGTAACTATCAGTGAATATTACGATAGGATACTTATGTCGATAGGTCATTTTACCAATAGTCTACTGCAAATTCGTTAGTAAATTTACCTACGATTATAGGTAACTGTCAGTATATTTACCAATGGACACATAACAAGTGTGTTAGTATATTTACCTGCGGTCGTTTTAACAACACCTTTTTTCGTCGGTTGTTTCCATTACTAATTAATATTGCCGAAGAAATCCAAACATATTCTATGGATAATTTCCGTTGCTAAACAATATTTTTCTTGTAGTGAATGGTTTATAATGGAATGGAACGTAAATGGATGTAATATTAAAAAATTGTTGTTTGAAAGGGATGGAAGAATTCATAATGTAATATAGTGAAATGTTGTTTGGATGAAAGGTTACAATGTAATATAGTGTAAAGTTGTTTATCATTTTACATCCCATCCCCAAATAGAAGGTTTTTTATTTTTACTGTTTAGGATAAAATAGGATGTAATATGAAACTCTACTCTTCCATCTCATTCCATTCCATTCTATTATAAAACTTCATCCTAAATGATGGAATAATATTGCATTCTATTCTATTCTATTATAAAACCCCTAACTAAACATAGCCTTAGGGTTCTAACAAGTCATCCCAACTAGAAGAACTTAACACCCTCGTCTAAATAATTCGTAGGCACTCCTCTAAATGTGGTTTCCTCGAAGACTCCTTAGTCATTATCATATCTCTAATGTACCATTTCCCCCCTCTATTGAGTTTATCCTTACTTTTGCTCGGATGCTCCTTCACAAGGCCCATTACGCCCAACATAGCATAATTACTCCTTCACAAGACCCCTTATGCCCAACATAGCATAATTATTAAGGTAGACTTCTTTTGTAAATTGATTCTCTCTTTCTTCATGAAATTCATCTGCTCTTCACCTATCCTCTGTTTTACACATTCATGCGCAAAGTGTGGCCTTTCATAAATGAAACAAGCAATATCATGTTTTTTGTTTTGTTTTTTAGACTTGTATTTAAAAGATTCACATACCCTATCTTTACCTTTCTCTGAGTCATCCTATATCCCACCATTGTTCTTGACCTTATTGCTAGCTTGAATTGGTGATGGGATTTGGAGATCCGCCAAGGAATTCTCAACCATTATCATGTTTGGGAGGTCTTTCACATTCTATCTTTGAAGCTCCATTTGTGTCTGACCTTGAAAACTACTTATGAAGTTGAATAACTTGTCTTCCTTAGACATGTTCTGCACGTCCAATATCAAAGAAGTAAATTTCCTTACATATTACTGCATTGAGCCATCTTGTTTCAAACGCTTCAAAGCTTCTTTCGTGAGCCATGAAATCTTGTTAGGGAGGAATTGGTCCTTTAGCTCCTTTTTCATCTTCCCCTAAATGTCAATAGGATGTCTATCCATACTAATGTCATTGGAGGTTCTCATTCTCCACTATAACTTTACATCCTTCACCGTATACATAGTCATGATTAACAATTTTTTTGAATCGGATACCTTTTCCACTACAAAGTACTCCACTCCCACAAAAAAACTTCTAACTCCTTAGTACTTCACTTACTATCGAAAAATTGGAGCTCTCGCACCTTCTCTAAAGTGTTTTTAACATGCCTAATGTCCTGCGTTGCAATGGCACACCCTAAGATTCTAATCTCCAATCTAAAATCCTTTTATGCCTTCATCAAGTCTATAATTTGATGCTGCAACTGTTGGATTTGTGCCTCCAAAAACTTAAACCGAGATGAGTAAGAAGTGACCTCTTCCTTCCCTTGAGGAATTAGCCCTATAAGTGGCTCCATTCTATTGGCACACTTTGTCAAACTGCTAACTCCCACATATTGAAATATAGCTCTAATACTAGTTGTTACAAAGGTTTTACTAGACACCATTATTTTGAAGTCGCACCTACTCCTTTGAATGACAATATCACTTAGGTCTAATTAAGCAAGACTCAGACTTCATACATGATTGTTAACCAACTAACTTATTTTGTAAAACTTCACGACCCTCAAAGTATTTAACTCTCACACTTGAGTAAGAATACTAGGAAAGTACAGGTAAGAATACTAGGAAAGTATTAAACAATTATGGGCAACAATAAACACACAAGAGCTAAAGTAAAAACCAGCCTTCATTACTTCCCTAAAAGTATACAAAGAAATGTTCTCTCTCAATATGTTCCCTTTCTCTCTATCTTTATTCCCAAAAGTAAGACTCAAATAAGTTACTTATTGGCATCTTTGGCTTTATAATTCAAAGTCTTATTTAAACTGAACTAATTAGATCGCTTTTATCCTTATCATATTATATCAAACTAACTAATTAGATAATACTTACATCTAGATAGGACTCTATCTAATCGGATGTAGCTACATCTCCATTAATAAGATAAGATATTACATTTAATTAAGAAAGATACATCATATCCTTAAAGAATTTCACTATCTTAAGATGATCCCTTTATATGGTCTTTATCTTTTAGAGTTAATGTATATCTATTATGATCTTATCATCCACATAATCCAAGATCTCCATTTAATCTTTATCCATTAATAATGAGTCATCTAAGCCTAAAGCCTTTCATACTACACTTGTAGAGCCCCTTACCGCAGGGTACACACCGGGACGCCCGAAGGTCATTCCGGTACATATCCTACGATAAGGGCAAGCTACGTTCAATCACTACACTCACTTCATATGGAATCATATCATTATTCACTTATAAAGCATCAATAGAAAAATCACAATATTTTACAAACCAACTTTTTCCTCATTTCATTGCATAAAACCGAAAGTCTACATTGTGTCTTTCAACTTTACTACATGTGCATCATTAAAACCTAGTACAAAAGTACTACATGAAAGAGGAAAATATATAAATTCTATCTAAGACATCCAAAAATCCAATTTGACCAACCTTTCAGCCATGACTTCTCTTGCCAAATCACAATCCACACAGCTGGTAGAGCCTCTCAGTAGCTAGAGTCGTCTCTCGATCCTGAAAAGACAACGTTGCAATTTTGATGAGTTTTGCGAACTCAATGAGGTAACCATCATCGATGGTTCGCTCAATTCATACAACACAACAATTCACATAATATATCATTCACAACTTAACATAATGAACACATATCACATTTACATTTAAGAGCAAATCAATCTGGCATTTCAGACAATTCACATACTTGCTAAAAATGCATATGACATGCTTATGAGACTCTTTTTTCAATTGTTACGTTGTTGTGATTGAGTGCCTAACTATCCCATATCCATTTTGGATATCGGGCTCATTGCTAACTGTTTCTTATCCGATGAGGATACAGGGCTCATTTTATAAAGTGAGCCTTAAGTAACACTTCAATATACATTCCACATTTCACAATTATCGGACCTTCTGTCAGATAATCAACATAATGCAATTCATATTCATTTATCATTCAAAACATAATTTAAGCAAACAATAATTGAGAGAAACCATCTAGGTTACTCACAAGCTGCTCCTGAAGCTAATGCCTGGAAGTTCTGGCAATGTCTGGAGGTTGAAGTTCCAGTTGCTCCTCTATAACAAACAACATACACATCCATCACAATTTGTAAAATCATAAGTGTTTAACAATGCATATGAATGAAATGAAATATGTACAATGCATGTTCATGAGAATCCCGGGTATCTTACCATCAACTTTATCACAAAATCATTCTCATATCAAAACTCATCTAAGTATAATTTATACTTAGGTTTATGCCTCACTAACGCCATTAAATTCATAAATCATTTCTCATTGAATAACTTCAGATTTTTCCAAGACACACTTTCGAGTCTACTGTTCATGTTCAATCTGAAGGTGAAACTAAAGTAATTTGGTCATACTCTCTTCTAGAAAAGTGATCCTCTATGTCTTATGTTTCTATTGACATGAAAACCACTCTATTTGGTTATGTAATTTGGAAGATATGCCTCAAATATTTTCAGGCTATTAATATTCAAAAATAGTGTACTATGCATAACTTCCATCCAAACATTAACCATTTTAGAGACTGAATCAAAATTCGACTTCATCATAATATTTGTATCCCTATGTCTATAGTTTATTCCAAACCAAAGATCATCTAATTTGGACATCTAGAGAAGAAGTTATGGCCAAAAGAAACAGAACTATTCAGTTGGCAAATTTCTCTCGAGTGTTTAAATCAATTGCAAGTCATGGCTACTCATAAGGAGAACAGTAACTTGATGTGACAAATAAACATGAGTCTTGTAATTAACTCATGGGCGTGAGAGAGGAAAGTAACAAGGGTGCAAGAGTTATGGGCGTGAGAGGAACATGAGTGTGCAAGAATCATGAGTGTGACAGATAAAGACAAAAATTGGGTGAGAGCACAAGTCAGAACCGTCCCACATTTATCACTAAATCTCTCTCAATTCATTCTATATGGCCATTATTTTCTTTACAAGGGTAGATAAATGTCTCACGAGTCCAATGGTTCAAGAACCAAGTTATTTGGAGGTCGGACGAAGAAGATATGGTTAAAAGAAGCAAGACTGTTCGGTAAAAGAGAAAATCCCAAATGCATGATCGTGCTCAAGCACGAGGGTGCAAATTTCACTTCATCTCCAAAGTCACCGTCGTGCTTATGCACGACAGTTCATTTTTGCTACACTCAAAAGTTGGTGCAAATCCATTTTGAGCCTCAAAAGTCACCGTCGTGCATACAACGGTGCAATTCCACTTCTTCTTCTCCATCGACCTCAATTTCTAACCTCCATAACTTTTAATCTAGAACTCCAAAATTTGCAAACTTTATATGAATAGAAAGCTCAAAGAAAGATCTACAATTTTTGTGAATACCATTTTGTCAAAATTTATTTATATCAGTACAGTAAACTCATGGAAATTTCAGATCAAAAATTCAACTCTCAACTATTCATTCCCAGAATAGTAACCCTGATGTGACAAATAAACACGAGTCTGGCAATTACCTCATGGGCGTGAGAGAGGAAAGTCACAGGGGTGTAGAAGTCACAGGAGTGAGAGGAACATGAGTATGCAAGAATCATGGGTGTGACAGATAAAGACAAAAATTGGGTGAGATCACAAGTCAGACCTGTCCCATGTTTATCACTTAATCTCTCTCAATTCATTTTAGATGGCTATGGTTTTTATTACAGAGGTAGATAAATGTCTCACTAGTCCAATGGTTCAAGAACCAAGTCGTTTGAAAGTCGGACGAAGAAGATATGGTCAAAAGAACCAAGACTGTTCAGTAAAAGAGAAAATCTGCTGGACCCCGTTGCCGGAGCCCAACGTCTGACGTATGAGAGCGTGGCGGGAAAAACGTGATCGTAGTATTCTAATACATCTCAAGGAAAAGACCCTCGGAAGAGAAATGGGCCTGACGTGAAAACATACTTTAAACCCGCTTTCATGCATAATTTAAACAATCTTATCCAAACATGCAAATTTAACAATTTAGAAGAGAGACAATCGGAAATTCAATGGACCCGTCGTGAATAAACGCAAAAACATGTGTTCATACTTGTAAACATCCATAGC
>JANITW010000008.1:37774859-37792668 GCA_027564335.1 Erythroxylum williamsii
AACTAAACTAAAGAAATAACATAATAAACAAAACGTAAAAACAAAGTTGAGGAACACTCTTTTTATTCTTCTTTCTCTGTATGAATAACTTCAATAATCCCTGTATTTATAGGTTTACAAGGATAATAAAAACTGCCTAAATTTATTGTAATTGTAACTGCTTAGAATTAATTCAGATAATAAATATCAATTAAATATATGTAACCGTTGCACATAACTAAAAATTTGACTTTGAATTAGTCTTCAACATATATAACGAGGCCATAAGTATTGTTAAAGGAGCAAAATGCACTCTGCAATTTCTTTACATCCAACAAAGGCCATGATACTGTAAGCCATTGAATAATTCTTGCTTTACGTGTCACTTTACGAACATCCTGACCATGTAGCCGCTGCTTGGAAGCCTGAACCATTGGCTGATCCTGGATTCTATATGCCAAACCTTTCATCTTGATACCCATGTTCACCATCATTCCTTCTCCATGTCACCATCGGTTACAATGCTGGTCAAACAATGCGGCTGCAATATTTAGTGGCCAACACCAACTTTTGAAAATAACAGATTGAAAGAATGATCATTCTGTTTCAACTCTTGCTTTGTTGCTCGTCTGTTCGGGTGGATTTATCAGCAACTGTTGCTAAATAAAACCAAGATTCACTACAACATCATGTACTTCTCAACATGTATGCAACATCTGAAAAAGCAATTTCTTGCTGTTAATACATATTACGATGCAGTTTTGTAGAGTATGAAGTTTCCATGCCAAAACATTACTAAATTAACCCACAGTTTAAATTCATACGACCAGAGTAACTGGTCATAACCCACAGACGACCATTATCAGAGTTACCCAGTTTTGCCATTAATCTACAGAGTTCTATATCTATAATGTTGCTTCTGGCCCTATCCAGACTGTATGAGTTCTTCCCATCAAATAAAAGATATTTAAGTTGCCCACTGACTGACCTATTGTTATAATGAGTGTTGAAAACCTGATGCTTTCTCTGTCAGCAATCACAAGAACAAAATAGACAATTAGTGAGACAAATGACAATAATTATTGTTTGATCCCTCCTCCAAAGATCTCTTTTTTAGCCATATTGCAGTAACATCCCAATGATTCAGATGCCACAGAACTACAATTACAAGGCTAGGTTTAATGAAGAATACATGATATTAATTATATGGCCAACTGCAGTAGCTTACAAAACATAGACTTGAGAATAAAACAGAAATCGGTATGGAGAGAAGATAGCTTACTTGCTTGATACAGCTCCTGGATGACCATCTAGAACAGTATCAACAGCTCTTGGCATTATTGTCTCATCATTAAAAGTGTATCCACCCCTTACCTATTAATCATCATCTGGCTGCTGATGTTGGAGAGCTCTAGCCTGATCCTAGTTATTACAAAATGTTCATTGGAAAGCTCAATTACCTCACCCATACTAGACTAGATCTCACATTTTTTGTTTAAAAGTTGATTCAGTTTATGCAACAAACCTTGAATACCCCATTTATAGGCTTGGAATATGTTCTTAAGTATATTAATGGCACATCTAGTCAAGGTATTTTGTTAAGAGCTAACACTCAGCTCAAACTTTAAGCTTTCTTAGACTTGAATTGGGCCAATTTTCTTACCTCTTGATGCTCCATCACTGGTTATTTAATTCAACTTGGTCAATCTCCTGTTAGTTGGAAGAGTATGAAGCAAAGTACTATCTCTAAATCATCTACAGAGGCTGAATATAAAGTCATGTTGCAAGTTGCCTATGAAGTTACATGACTTCTAAGGCTTTCGGAGGAATTGAATATCTTGAATCTTAAGCATATTCTCTTACAATGTGACAATTAAAGTGCTCTGCACATATCTAAGAATCCAATTTTTCATAAGAAAACTAGGCATATAAAGTTGGATTGACACTTCACACACGATAAAATCATGGAAGGTCTGTTGCAACTCACATATTTGCCACAAAATGTCAACTTGCTGATCTTCTCACCAAATGTTGAATAAAGATTTGTTGAATAAAGATGTTATTTTAAAGCCTGAATTTCACAAGTTTAGACCCAGTCACAAAGGTGTCATCAATATAAATAGCTACAATGATAAGATTATAACCCTTTTGCTTGAGAAATAGGGAGTAATCATTCTTAGATTGAATATATCCTAGTTGCTAAAAAGAGATGGACCGCTTAGCAAACCATTGCCTTGATACTTGCTTAAGGCCATAAAAAGATTTCTTAAGTTTACAGACTTTGTTATGATGAATATCTATACCCTTGGGATTGAATATATCTATCAACTTCCTTACTAAAAGCTATTGTTTTGCTCATTGAAGGGAACTGAAGAACACATTTAGTAGGTGTAAACAACAAGTTAGAGGAAAGTTGTTTTGTGAACTTATTAGCTGAAAGGAAATTAAACTGAAAATCAGGGACATGCAATACATGAGAAAAGGGTAATATTCGAGGATGAGTTGATAGTAGTGAGACGTAGCTACATGGGGCCGGTGCACTGGGCCTCTCAAAATTTTAAAAAATTAAATATTATATATATATACATATATGAGGATGAAATTATTTGAGGGACTAGTAGCGTATTGGGTCTTCAAAATTTTAAAAAATTAAATATTTAAACCCTCCTATTATAAATTTCTGGCTCCGTCACTCATAGTACCGATGTGTTTAATCGTGCTTTTCTACTATTAGGTGTGGTAATAATGCAACGACGTGAAATAGGTTTATAAGTATTAAAAATGTCAAGAGTTGGGCTAATATGATCGGTAGCTTTACTATCAATTATCCTTTTCATATTAGGCTTAAAAAAAGAGAGACATAAGCAATTACATGCCATTGTAGTAGAGGATGCAAGATGATCGAAGGAAGAGGCCTCTAAATTATGATGAGACAACAATGCTAAGAGCTGTTGAAACGGTTCCGCAGTGATAGGAGGAATAACATCGAAAACTCCATTAGTTTGAGCATTAGAAGAGCCATCGAAATCACGAATGTTAGTTGGAATATCAGAACGACCCATAGTAGCAGCCATCCTTTTATTTCTAGCATTTCTCAGTTCAGGATGAAGTTTAAAGCAATGCTCCATAGAATGTGCAGGAATCTTATAACGTGTGCAAAAAAATTGTTTCTTTTACCGAATGTAGAATCCAAGAGATTATATCATCTTTCCTATTGCACATACAGAAGAGATAAATCTGTGAGAGAAACATGTGACTGAATGCAAGAAAGGAAAGCTTTGACTGTAATGCTAAGATTAGGGCATAGCATCAGAACCGGATCAATCAACATTAATGGTGATTGATCCTAATTTACTCTTATTCATCCTATAAAGGATTGTACCATCAAACATGAAAAAATAATAAAACATACAGATTATATCCTATTCTATGAAAATCATCTGGTTTAGGATGTTTTCCATTAACGAAGCCAAGTTTGTTGTGAGCAGAAAGAGCAACTTCATAAGATAGCCTCTGATTGGTAAAATTGTCACAAGTAAGAAGTTTTGTTGAAAGCCTAAAGTTTGAATGATCAAAATGGTGTATATAGAACTCATAAGTAGGATAAGTGGCAAATGAATTGAAAAAGTCTTGATTTAGGACGTGATTGGAATGTAAAGGAGCTTTAGATGCCATTGAAATCAAAATATTTGTTGCGGCAAAATGCCTAACAATGAGAGTGTTAACGAAATGGTGCTGAATTTGCAGAAATTATGTAAAGCTACACAAACTGATGAAACAAAATAATTAAAAAATGTGAAAATCCAATTGATCTCAATCAGGCTCTAACACCATGTTACATTTTGTAACTTGATATTTATACCTTTATAAATAACATAAATGGCAGAATGTTAAAAATAGAAAAAGGTATAAGAAAGGCTTGTATCTTATTGGCTCTTCTTTGTACATGTTTATATACAAAAGAATAAAAGGAATATATTCATTTAGTTAGCTAAAACTAATTGGTTATCTAGTTATAACAAACTTGGTTGTGGCAAGAAGTTTTGTCCAACAGTGAGCTTACCTGAGCAGCTGAAAAAGGATGAATGACTATACTTCTTAGGTGATCAATCACTATCATGATTACCATATACCCTTCTACCTTAGACAATTCCTCGATAAATTTTAAACTAATATCATTCCATACTTACTCTAGTATTACCAATATTTGAAGCCTTCTTGGGCTCACAAGTAGCTCATATTTATTAATCTAACATATTAAACAATGAAATATAAAATCCCTAATATGACCTTGCATTTTTCTCTAGAAAAAATACAACTAGATGTGTTTATAAGTTCTCACAATTCAAAGTGTCCTCCAGTGGCTGAACTATGGAAAACAAAAACATTACAAGTGTGTAAAACTAAATAATTACCTACAACCAATCTTCCGTTCTATTGTAACGATGTCATTTACTTAAGCATAAGATGAATCGAGATAAGTGCCCTACTTCACTTGTTGAATAATTAATTCTAATCCACTATCCTTCTCCCGACTCTATTGAATTTGAGATAGTAAATCATGCTAAATACTAGTATAACATGAATGCACACATAAATAAACAAAACAAAAACACATAACACATTAAATGGTTTAGGTCGGTCCAAAACGGAACGTATTGCACATTCCGCAATAGCGGTTCTGTGCAGCCGTGAACGGAACGTACTACACCTTCCCGCATAACGGTCCGGTGTAGCCGTGACTTATGAAAGTCCAAAATCGAAACTCTAGTGCCACTAACAGGCAGGCGGGTGAAGCCTTTAAAAAAATGAGACCAATACATTGACTCTACTTAAAGGACCTAACCAAACCCATACAACATAAAATCATGTTTGAGAATCAAATTGTCCAAAGGCACATTTTCTAAAACTCAATTTTTCATACACATTACATAGCAACTAAAAGCAATCACCATTCATAAATCAATTTCATAACAATTAGTAACAATTCATAAAATCATAATTCAAACAAAAATCCAAATCACAAAGCATAGTCATTATTCAAAAAACTCATGTGGCAATTTCGCCTTTTATTCAAAAACATTAAAAACATAATTATTTCAATTTCCTAAATCATAGCAACTTTATCGAATTATTCAAATAATTTGAAAACATTGAATTTTCTAATCCTTGCAATTTCTTAAAATTATTTTCAAATCAAGGAATTTAATCTTTCAGAAATCATAAATTTTAAACATTAATACAAATAATAATTTGCAAATAATTTCCTTCTTGATTTTTTTTCAAAGATACACACTTAGTTTAAAATTCAATAAAGTAAAGTGTAGGGGCAAATTTGGCATATTACCGTTTTTATAATAAATTCAAATTAATGCTTTCCAATGACTTAAGTTGTTTATATGAATTACTCTTTGTGATGTTTTAACTTGTATGTGATGTCCTTTGAATGTGAATTCATGTTGGAATGAGTTATATAATGGTTTGTTAAGTGGAAAGGACTAGAATGTATGATTTCGGAAAAAGATTGCCATTTTGGCCAATTATGTGAAAGTGAATTTGTAAAGGCCAATTACGGCTAATGATTTCGAATTGTGTGAATTATGTGCTTTCTTTAGGTTGTGGTGGTCCCATAAGAGTCAGGTGTACCTGTCTACCTATAGGCTTCTCCCGCCTGCCCGTTAGTGGCATTGGAGTTCCTCTCACGGACTCCCTCACGGCTACACATGACCGCTTCGCGGGAATGTGTAATACGTTCAGTTTTGGATCCACTTAAACCACTTTATTTGTGATTTTGTGAAATGTTAGGTTGTTTTGTGAAGTGTCAAATTTGTAAATTTGTTTGATGTGATAAATTCTGTGAAGAGATTTGAGAAAATTGAAAATGCTTTTATCAATGTGATCTTATTTGAAAATAAATGAATGAATAATGGTTTTTGCTTATTTCTAGTTTATTAAGTTATTACTTACGGAGCCGTTGAGCTCACCCCCCATTTTTTCTCCACAGATGTTGAGCGAGAAATCGAGTCACTGCATCGGGATTGAGGCACTACTCCGATGCATTTTGCTTTTGAAGTCATGTTTTGATAAAATAAAGCTTTAGCTAGCATTTTGGACATTTGGTGTCCTTTGTACTTTGACTTCTGTTATTTCGGATATAATCGGGCTAAATGCCCTCTAAAACTTTGTATCAATTTGTTTCCATGTAAATATAAGGGTTTTGAAATGGATAGATACCTAAGAGTGTGTTACCGCCATTGGAATTTGGGATAAGTAGATTAGATTGTGTTGTGGAAGATTGGATATTGAGTTTTCTTTATCCAGGTAATGGAGTTTAGATGAGAAACTTGAAGTTTGACTAGAACACTTTTAGGAGAAGTGCTGTCCAATTTGTCCTAAAATGGGCAGATACTTGTTTTGGGTTTTAGAATATTTTAGAGCTTGAATTTACGTGAGATGTCTTCTTGAAGAATGTAGTACTTGCTGAGAGCTTTCCAATGATGTAGAATTTGTCATTTGTGGACTTAGGATGAAGAAGATATAAGGTTTGAAAGATGACAGTTACTGTTGATAAGAGTTTGGTTTGGTAGTATCTTTAGCAGGGTTTTTCACCCCTTTAGAGCTCGATTTGATTTTTGCATCCTTCACAGAAAATGTAGATTATCTTTCTACCTTTCTATTGATGTATACTATGAAATTATTAGAGTTAGGAATAAAAAGTTATGATGTTGAGAAGATTGCAGTTACTGCTCATTTGGGTAAAGTTACTGTTCCATTGGTTTTTTATATAGGCAGTAACTTGGAGAGTGTTTTTACCTTTTTAAATGATCGAATTGATTTTTTCTCCCTTTATGAAACTTGTAGAGCTTCATTTTATCTTTCCAACGATACCAAGTTTGCAATTTATCGATATGGTAGTTAAGAGATATGTTCATTCCAAGTTAGGAAGTTGAGGTGGACGAAATTCCCAAACCTTTAGCGTATATGAAGTGAATCTTGGACCCGAAAGAGTGGCTTTTGGCAAGATTATGAGTATAGGAAAAGTTAGGATGGATTTATGACCCTTTGGAGGGGTCTTGGAGAGTGAAAATTTGTTTTACCCGAAATTTACACGGGCCATGTATTCTCCAGCGCAGGAACACATTTTCACCCCGTAGGTTACACGGCCTGACCGTGTGATTTCACACGGTCTATGTGTTTTGGACCTCTTAGTGACAGATTTTGAAATTTTAGTCTTCATGAAAGTTGTAGTCTAGATGTCTACTTTCCAACCGTGCAAAAACGAGGTCAATCCGACATCTATAATGAGAGTTATGGCATTTGGGCCAAAGTATGTTCAGTAGAAGTCAGAACATGAACATATCTGATTCGTTTGACCATAACTCCTTCGTCCGACCTCCGAATGAGGTGATTCTTGAGGCGTTAGAATCCTAACATGTTTTTATACCTCTACATGAAATTTGATAGTAATTGGAGTTAGAATTCAAAAATCTGGGGTAAGATAAGTAAGAGGTCGGTTTGGAGAGCTAATCGGACTATGACCAATCTTTGGATTTTTAAGCATGTCTTGAGTTATAGAGACCTGATTGAGGAGATTGTTGATTCTAATTAATCTAGAGACATGACATTTCATTTTTAGCTTAGGAATCAGATTCAATTTGGGCCCTAAGCAGATCAATTTTATTGAGAAAGATTAGGGTAAATTTATTGATCCGTTAGGGAGTACATGAAATAAGTTTGATTCGAGTTTCTTCTGTGGTGAGGAATCCCTCTCTCGTGGGTTGCGCGTCCAGATGTCACGTAGGACGTCGGACACGTGTCTTACCAGGATGGGGTTCCAACAATAGATGACCAATAAGATGATGACATGTATTTGATGAGTCATTAATAATGACAAGTAGGAAGGTGACATGTGTAATCCATAAGTATAAAAAGCAAAACTTAATTCATTCTCTTGACATAACCGTGAGATTGAATAGAGAGTGCAAGTGAGAGTAGGAAAAGAATAGAAGAGTGAAATTTGGGCCAAGGAGAGAAGGAGGAGACTGTAACTAATTTTTGACGGATTTTGCAGCACGATTTGAACAAAGCTTGATCAAGACTAAATATTCATCAAATACCCAAAATATTGGAGGAAAATGGTGAAAGAGAGGCACCGAATGCGTGAGTGTGCTTGAAGATAAGTTCTCAAAATTTTGAGTACATTTTAATTGTTTTATATGAATAAATTATATGTAAAAGAATTAATGACATGTGAGTCTTCTTTAAATTGATTTTAAGCAAACGGTTTCTATTTATAGAGACTAGCAAGTTGTGAGTGTATTTTAAATTTAGTTTATGCAAATAATTTTTATTTGACCGTGAAATGAATATTTATGTTGAGTTTTATGCAAATGATATTTTATAAGTGAATATTGCTGTCATAGGTGTATGCTTTAGCAATATATGAGTTTTAATTTGAAAGTTAAATTTTATATGATTGGGAGTTACGTTGAAATAATTCATTTATGAATCCTCCCATACTTGATTTAGAAAATAAGATGAGTCGTAAATGTAAGAGTTGCTTTTGCTTATGGTACACTAGTAGGCTTTATACTTGTTATTATATCGGTATATAGTGGTTAACCTATTATGGGTAAGCCATATAAAACTAGCTCTATAAATAATGGTTAACCAATCATGGGTAAGCGATATAGAACCAATCCTTGACTTGTTTTAGGTAAGTAATGCAGTATTAGCTCCATAACTAGTTGGTTTATAGCAGTTAACCTATTACAGGTAAGCGATACAAAACCAACTCCTTAAATAATGGTTAACCAGTCACGGGTAAGCGATGCAGAAGCAGCTCCATGACTTTATGCCTAGTGTACTGTATGGTAAAGAAACTTGTGGTGGGTTATGTTGAGTGAGGAAAGTCATGACAATAGTAATTCCTCCAATATTTTTATTAAAAGTGATTTGAGAGGCATCGTATGGAAACAATGCTAGTGGTTAACTTATTTTTCAGTATTATTTTCAAAAAACTTATTGCTACCGCTGTTTATTGATTAAGGAAAATGGAATATGAAAACTTTTATAAGATGTGTTTAATTTCAAAAAGCATTTCGAAATAGTTATTCAAAAATTGAAATTGTGCTTTACAAAATGTTATGTTATTTATAATGTATGAATAAATTGTTATGGAAAATGTTTTACCATGAGCTTTATGAATATGTGGAATATTGCAATTATATTCTTATGAAAAGTTTAATTTTCTTGTAAACTGATTACACTCACTGAGTTCATTTAGCTCAACCTTATTTTCATGTTTTTAAATAAACCACCTCAAGTATACGTACAAGTGCTGCAGTAATTAGGACTCTACCTCAAGATTATTTATGTTGCTAAGCTTGTTTCATTTTGATATGTACATTTGTGTAAAGAATGGATGTTTATAAAGGCTTTTAAATGAAATGCTTTAATATGTCTTAGCTTTTTAAAGTTTAATGTAGTGATTATTGAAAATTATTTGCTTGGGGTTGCTTGTGAATGGACTTGAAATCCATAATTTGTAGTTGACAAATTGGTGTTAATATAGAAGTGTTTTAAAACGTGTTATGCAGGTTTTTGAAATTCGGGAATCTTAGAAAAGTAGTCGTTATGCTGCTTAAATTTTTAATAAATTGTTTTTAAAATAGTTCCCACTATTTTTCGTACTTGTAAAAGTTAAAGTATAAAAGGTTTTTAATAGTTGAACGGTTTCGGCTTGCGGGAACCCTTCAGTTGAGTTACATATCGATTGGAGGGCTACTGTAGGGTCTCTAGGAATGGCTCCACTTAGGTTCCAAAAGGGGACTCCGGGATGGGTGCTTTTATATTTTAGGAAACCAACTATGACCGAATCATAAGTTTGACGAAAAAAATATAATTTTTATGGCATTCCAATTGGATTACAATAATTGAAAACTTTGAAAAAAGCATAAATCGTAAAACAAAGGAATCTTACCTAATTTGAAGTTCCCTTAAAATCTTTTTTAAGGTGTTAACATGAGTTGTTCACGCGTTCAACCTCTAACTGTATCCATATAGTAGTCAAAAGGACACTCAATGTTCAAAAGGAATCAAGTTAGAGTGCTATCTCCCTTACACTTATTCCTATAAATATAAAAATGAATTAAAGATTTATTCTTATCAAAATTAAATATTCTAATTATAATTAAAGTCAAACTTTAATT
Source organism: Erythroxylum williamsii (assembly GCA_027564335.1). Lineage (NCBI taxonomy): Eukaryota > Viridiplantae > Streptophyta > Magnoliopsida > Malpighiales > Erythroxylaceae > Erythroxylum > Erythroxylum williamsii. Next base: position 37,785,050 of record JANITW010000008.1, read on the forward strand.
ATAATTTAATTTAATTTTAAGGAAATCAATATCTCATTTTTTTATCTATGAAGTCTCTCAAACTTCACAACTAATTCCAAATTAATTTAAATTATTTTTTTGTTTTTGACTACCTTTATGTGTAACCCCTTAGGTTCTTAATATGTTGTCAATGATTATAAATTCTAATTCTAATTCATAATTCGCCTTAGACAAATTAAAACCCTTTTTAATTTATCTTTAATTCTCTAATTCAACAATTTGTAATGATAGATAAATATTGACATCTAACAATAGGTCATAACTAATCAAATATTAGGAATGTCAAAATGGTTTGACTCAACCTATCAATGCATAGTTATGATGTGTAATTTAATCTTTTTGTCATTCAAGGTTCTAATTAGACATAGATTATGGATATAGTGTCTAGTCTTATGAAATCCAATCATATTCGTTCTTACCAATTAGTAATTATTTATAATTAATATTTGAAGATATATTTTCAAATGTCAATTTACTATAGCTAGAGAACTACTAAAATCATTAGTAATCAAGAATAGTTGAACATTCTCCCTAATTATTTTAGAGTGACAAATCCTTTATTGACTTACTCAACTATCTCTGTGTGGTTTATACAGTATCTAAGTATTACCAACTGAGCAACCTTGATAGAATAGGTCACAAGTAGTATCAAAATATAGTAATTACCACATAAGATACCTTGGTAATCTTAAATCTAAGGATCAATTATACAATCATCATGATAAGGAAATCTACAGACATATAAGTAATATTCCATTTAGGATCCTCATAATTAGGTCAGTTTGGTGAACTTATTCTCTAATAAGTACCCACATATTTATTTAAGTATCTCTATACATTAATTTATGAGTTTAATTACTTTGGTGATAGGATTGAATTATCTTATATTTTCTTATGTATTTCTATGTGATTTCAATCCTATTCTCAAGATAAAATGCTTAATTTTTATTTAATTTGTGTTGACTACTAGGTTGGATATGTTGATATATATTTGAGACCAAAAAGACAAGATATTCTAAAGCAAAGTGGAGCACAAAGGTTTAACAAGAAAAACAGCAGCATCAAGAGAATGTTTGACCAAGCAAGGAGCAGCAAATAATAAACAAAAACGACAGCACATAAGAAGGTCGCATGAGAGGAGAGTTGTGGGAATGTGTTTTAATGCATGCATTAGTTGTTAAACACAACATCCCAGGTGACTACATAAGAGGGTTTTAAAGCGACAAAAATGTGACCCAGTGGAAGGAACATTTTTAATTGTCCAATAGACGCGACAGTGGGGCGCAGCAGCATGGGCAAGAAGTAGACAAAGGCCTGTGGCTTGGGACAGCTTGGCTATAGCTTGTGGGAAGCTGGAGAGCTGGCGCAGCCATGGAGAAGGGCAAGCATAGTGAAGAGTAAAAGGTAGTGAATAGTGTCATGACCCAAACATTACCACATTAAATCATCACATCGATGAACAATGAAATTGAGAGAAGCTTGTGGCAGTGAGGAGAAACCAAGGGTCTTCGTTGGGGCTATAACATGGGGATTGAAGCATTTCTTTGTGAAAGACCCATAACGGGCTAGGCATCCTGACACTAGTTCGGAGGTAACATTGAAGCTAACAACTCAGGTTAAATATTTTTTTAATTATTTTCTTTCTTTCTCTCATTAGAAAATGATTGTATTATCTTATGTTAATTGATTTGGGTGTTGTGTATGGATAATCGAATTTTTGTTATTGTTCAGTTATTTGTGTATGAAACCATTGGGTATTATGGGATGATGATTTTAATGTGTTCATTGAATTGTTAATTGCAAACCCATTGTTAGAATTTCGATATAATCTGTAATTGTTATGTTGAAATTCATGTGTAGCGAATGATAATTCGTAATCATTAGGGATAACATAGCCTAGGTTAAATGACACATCATATGTGGTTGTTGCCTTGATTAATCGATTTTTCTAATTCGTAATGCTACTGCTTAATTAAATCTAGAGATCGTATCCTAGGTTATTTGGTGGTTAGGTTTAATTAATGATCATATCTTGATTAAGAAAAACTTAAGGAAAAACTCAGGTTAATTGTTAACCTACGATTAATAGTTGCTAGGAGAGGTTAAAGAATAATTAATTAATGAAATATGCTTAATTAGGGTGTAGGCTGAGATTGAACCAAAGAACTAGGTCCCTATCGAATTCGCCACTTTTATCTTTTTTTTTTGCATGTTTTCTTTAATTTGTTTTTGTTAGTTAGTTTCATTTTATTTTCTTCTTTCAAAAATCCAAAACTCCCCCCTTTTTTCCTAAACACCGGTTAATTTCATTCCATAAATTTTGCACATACTCTCTATGGGATCGACTTAGACTTGCCATTGTTATAATAGTAGTCTAGTTATTTTATTTTGACTAGCGCAACGACATATGGTCAAATTTTGAAGTCGTTGCTGGGGAGTGCGGTGTTTTAATTTTTGTTGGTGATTCAGTTGGTTTTTTTGTATATATTTGTTTGTAATTAATTTCTTTTTTGTTTTGTGATCTTTTCATTTTTTGTGTCGTGTTTGAAAAAGAAATTCGATATGGACAGAAGTAATTTCTTTTATAACTCATATTCTCAATCCAATAATAATGTTTGGACTGATCAACCTAACTTTTGTTATGTATGGGATGATCATCAGAATTACTTCCATGATAGTTTGTAGGATACACAACAATTCTTATGCAGACTAAAAGCTTCTTATCATGACTCCGGTCCATCTTTGGAAGAGTTGAATAATATTTTGAAAGCTAATGCTTTGCAAATGTAGCAGAATACTTTATAATTCCAGAAGGATGAAGGGAAATTTCCAAGAAACACATGGTCTAGCGCCCAAGATTCGAAGAGCTAACACGATTCAGGTCCATCTTTAGAAGAACTTGTTAAGAATCTTACTGCTAACAATTTACAATTTCAACAGGATATGCAGTAGCAATTGCAAGAATTCTGACAAGAGACAAAAGCAAGTCAACAAAGAATGGAACACCAAATGGCTCAAATGGAGATAAGGCTCAATCGCCTAGAATCGTAAAGTGAAGAGGAGTAGCCATATCAACCTGAGGTGTACCTAATGTAAGTTTATGTTGAAACATTGCAAAGTGACAAGGAACTTGAGAATTTTGAGGTCAACCCTCAACGAATTGCTCACATCGAAGAAGTGGAGAAGGAGCTCGAAGTTGAAAAAGACACATCTTTTAGCTCGAAGGTAAGTATTGAGCCCATGATTATTTTTGAAACTAACTTTTTACCTTTACATAATAGATTGGAGAAGTTGAATGATGAGTAAAAAGGTAAAGAGACGTTCAAAATATTTCTAGAGTGTCTAGACTTAGTTGAGATTGAGAATCTGAGGATAGGAAAGATGCTGAATGAGGATGATGATCAACTTATTTTATTAATGAGTTGACACAATCACGTACTTGGTGGTATAAACACTTCAAATCATTTATGATTTTTCATGACTATAATCATAGTAAGTAGGAATGTTATGTTTATTATAAGAGACACCCTGATAAGTAATTCATTTGTCTAATGCTGTATATTGATCCTATGCTTATTGATTCTAAAGACATATATATATATATTGAAATATTTAGGAGTTGTAAAAATATTCTTAGTGAGAAGATACTTCGAGATAAAAACCAAATGATATTAGGGCTTACCTAATATAATTATACTGAGAATTTTTTAGAGAGATTTATCATAACTAATTTAAAGAGATTTAGCATAACTAATTTTAAACATATCAATACTCCAGTCATAACTTATTTTAGACTTCTAATTGCTCACTCACTACAGATAGATTATAATGTTAATTATATATCTCATATTCCCACATTTAAAGTAGTTGCTAGCATTATATATGTTACAATATGCATTTAATCTAATATTTCATACACTTTTTTATTATTAAAATATATATATCAGTCTTAAAAAAGAAACACTAATAGGTAATAAATTATAGGATACTTATTAGGTAGTATAAATATAAGTTTAGGGTTTGTTAAAAAATAAAGAAGATTAATTAGCTATGTTGATTCAAATTATGTAGGTAATCTTGATAGAAGGATGTCTCTTATAAGCTATGTAACTTTTATTGGTGGTTGTGCAGTTAGTTAGAAAGCAACTTTGTAGGCTATAGTTGCACAATCTAGTATATAAGTTGAGTATATGGCTGTTATAAAAGTTTTAAAAGAAACTATTTGGTTGATATATTTGTTTACTAAGCTCAATTTAGATTTTAAGGCCTTTATAGTCCATTATGATAGTCAGATTGATATATATTTGAATAAGGATCAAATATTTCTAAAGAGGACAAATCATATTCTCATTACGTATTATTTTGTTCAAGATATTATTTCTTATGAAGATATTATTCGAAAAATGAGATTAGCATTGTAGATAATTTGATAAATAAAAGGAATAAGCCTTTTATTATTTTGAAGTTTTAAATATTTTTTAGAAATTAAAGAAATATATACTTCCAAAAAGGAAGCATGAATGCACTATGTTCAATAGTTACAATTGAAAGAACTAGCTAAACTAAGATGTGTATAAAATGAAATCTATATACAACGCTTTATGATCTATTCTAAGTTTGTAAAGAACTACAATGATAAGCTAATTTGAGAGTTCACTTTAGGCAGTAGACTTTAGGAAGACAATCAACCTTGCCTTGGTGCAATTTTGTTCTTTTAAGAAAGATGAATTCAAGGCCCTTGAGCCTTACACCACTAGTATTGAGGTGGCAATACCATTGTCTATAAAAACTATTTGTAGGAGTAAGCTAGCAAGTAGAGGTTATAACCCCATCTGTGAGCCAAATCTGGCAGTAATGCCAGAGAAGGGATTTTGGATAGAATATTTCTATATTCTCGCATATGTTGATTTGGATGACAACTTTAACATCTTGTTCATTTCTAAAAATCCTAGAGTTTCTTTCCCACCATATTATGTAAATGGTGTTATCTAACAAGAGAGTGATCCTTTTTACTTAAATGGTTGAGGTCAGCGTCTTAGCTAAGTATGCCATTCTAGGAATTTGCATATGAGAATTTGTTACATAACACTTAGATCTTCTACTATAGTTTATTTGCAAAGGTGTAGTTAAAGAACAAATGATCATGGCTCTCATTAGTTCCTTAGCAGAGTATACAAGAATGATCTGATATAGTTAGTCCTTTAATTTTGTCTGCTAAACTATATTATTTCTAATAGTTAGCTAAAGTATAAAGGATACTCTGGGAGTAAGGAAATTTCCCTAAACAAGCTTGAATCGTTTAAATTTAAGGGCTCAATCTCATATCAATTCATTATATGAAACATTAGAGAAGCATTTAATAGACTTTTGGATCCATATTATATTATCCTCTTCATCTATCCTAGGGGAATAGTTGGAAAAATATGATTGGAATAAAACATTGCTAGTATTTTCATAAAACCAATAACTCTACTTATTAAATGCAGTTACCATAGTCATCACAAAATAGAGAAGCCTAAGATTTTGATAGTCTAGGTGTCTATACATGGGTCCTATATTACCCTAATTATTATACCATAGCCAAGTTTTGCTTCCATTTTCAACCAAACATCTAATGTGCAGAAACAACCAGTTCTTTTAATTGAGTATTTGGACCAACATCTAGAAGTTTTTGTTCCTTATATAATGATCATGGACCCATTTAACCTAAAAGGACTTTTTGTTTTAAATATTCCATATAGTTTCTTAGCTAAGAACACCTTTTGCATCACTTTGATTAAGTGTACTCCTAAGCCTCCTTTATGTCTCAGTAAGCATACTATTTTCTAAGTTACCTTTACATAAGGCTTTTTTTGAGCTTTCCTTATCTAAAGAAATTTCCTAAAAAGCCTTTTTATATCTTTACGAATCCTTTTGGGTAGGAAAATATATAAAACCCAATATACATATATATTGCTAAGCGCAGAGGACATTAATTGTATTCTCCTTGCAAAATATAATGATTTGTTGTACCAATATCCAATTTTATTAATTACCATATAGTATAGCCTCTACAAATCATTGAAGGAGATTCTAATTAAGGTAATTAGCACACCAAGGTAAGTGAAAGGAGGCATTTTTAAAGGCAATCTAGAGTGATCAGTGAGTCCTTCCAATATATGAGATGCATCATCTAAGAAAATTATATAACTCTTACCATTGTTGACTTTTAAGACTAACGACTAATTGAACTTATCCAAGGAATTCTTAAGATAGGAGATTGATGTTAAATCAGATTTTAAAAAAAGCATAATGTCATCTATATAGGAAGCATTATATATCCTAAGTTACCAAATGATCTAATCCCTCTAGACTTTTAAACAACTTTGAGGCCTCAACATTAATGAGAACATTATAATAGGTAGTTTTAATGCACTTGCTTAGCTAGGACATGAATAGAAAGGGAAATCCAAAAGTTTCTAAAGAGTCAATAATGAACTTCCAAACCACTAATTCAAAGGCTATATAGAGGTCAATTTTCATTTCATAATTGGAGTTTAAACCTATGACATAGTAATTCTTTACAATTTCCTGGATAGGTAGGATATTGTCTCTTATAGATCTTCCACTAATGAAGGCAACCTAGGTGTCATTATTGATGTAAGGGAGAACTAGTTTCAACTCATTGGAAAGGAGTTTGCTAATTAGCTTATAGAAAGTATTACAATAGGTCATAGTTTTGAAATCCCTTAATGAATTAGGTGTAGAAACTTTAGGATTTTAACGCAAATGTTTCTTATTTTAGACTTTTAGTAACTTAGCATTGAAAAATAATTCGAGGACTACTTTAGACTCTAGAATATTCTAGCATTTTCGAAATAAGAAAGCATTAAAGCCACCTAGTCTATATGCTTTGTTAGGGTTCAAACATAAGAGTGCTTTCTCTATGTTATGTTTAAGAAAAGGTATGGTGAGAATCTCACAGTTCGAACTTGAGAACTTTAGGAATAAAGGAGCTAAGAGTTATGGGTGATAAGGACTATAAAGCTTGGGAGCCCACTGATTTGCTAAAATATTCAAAAGTATGATCCAACAGGAGTGACTGATGGATGATTAAGAGCCATCCTTAAGCCTTAAAAAGGTGATTCTATTGGTATTTCTAAGATTCAATATCATTCAGAGAAAATATTTAGTGTTACCAACAACTGCTCAAAGCCTCCCTTTTGTAGTAACTTCTAAAATGGAGACACATGATCTAAAAATCATTGGAAAGGTTCCTATTTCATCTAATTCCTTTATCTTTTAAAGCAAAGTGGATACTATCAAATCCCTTGATATTATCCAAGGTGACTTGATAATATTATATTAACTTTTCAAGAAGTTTCGTAAGGCACTTTTTAAAAACCGAAATTGAAAACATATACAAAAGAGATCCATATAAGTCCAGTCCCCAACATGTCCATATACAAATGAATACATGAAATTATCAGAGAGTATCTCAGTACTTTAATCTGTAAGTGTAAGTCGTGTACAAGTCGACTCGTACAATGAGTAAGTCGACTTACACGCATTCAGCACCGATAAGTCGACTTGTACATTGGGTAAGTCGACTTATGCAA
>JANITW010000008.1:37792768-37803809 GCA_027564335.1 Erythroxylum williamsii
TGTTGGTTGATGATAAGTAGATGTTGTATGTGAGAATTGTAGATTTGAATCCTTGCTTCTTACAACCTATTAAGCAGGTAAAGGATTATCAGATAAACGAATGGGTCATGCCGGATTTTTAGTAGAAGACAGAACAGTTGGGCTTACTATGAGTTTTGGTGGCATTAAGCCTACCCATTCCCTAGTGCCAACACGACCCAAAAAGGCGGGTCGTGTCAGTTAGGGTTCAAACATAAGAGTGTTTTCTCTATGTTATTTTTAAGAAAAGGTATGGTGAGAATCTCACAGTTCGAACTTGAGAACTTTAGGAATAAAGGAGCTAAGAGTTATGAGTGATAAAGACTATAAAGCTTAGGATCCCACTGATTTGCTAAAATATTTAAAAGTATGATCCAACAGGAGTGACTGATGAATGATTAAGAGCCATCCTTAAGTCTTAAAAAGGTGATTCTATTGGTATTTCTAAGATTCAATATCATTCAAAGAAAATATTTAGTGTTACCAACAACTTCTCAAAGCCTCCTTTTTGTAGTAACTTCTAAAATGGAGACACATGATCTAAAAATCGTTGCAAAGGTTCCTATTTCATCTAATTCCTTTATCTTTTAAAGCAAAGTGGATACTATTAAATTCCTTGATATTATCCAAGGTGACTTGATAATATTATATTGACTTTTCAAGAAGTTTCGTAAGGCACTTTTTAAAAAGAAAAATTGAAAGCATATACAAAAGAGATCCATATAAGTCCAGTCCCCAACATGTCCATGTACAAATGAATACATTAAATTATCAGAGAGTAGCTCAGTACTTTAATCTTACTAGGATTATAACCTACCATTATTCTCCTATTGATGTGAGCTTCATAATTATTGATGATCTCCAAGTTTTTATTAAGAAAAAATTGGTTCTTAAAGCTCTTAACTTTTATCTTGCTTTATAAAAGCCTTGCAATAAGAGGCTTTATTATTTTCAGAAAATCAAAAACATATTGTTGTTTTAAGAGTGTTTCTAGCACCCTTATATTTTATTATATTTTTAAGAGCAGACTTCCTTTCACCTATTGTTTTAAATCCCTTATTAAGACCATTTGAGATGTTTATAGATGAGGAGTTATAACTATTCTCTTATACTCAAGTAGCAAGAGTAAGATCCTTCTCTTATTGTCTTTAAGGTTAGTCCAATTGCTTATTCGTGTTATAAAGGATGGTCCTTAGCTCCTTAATAGCAACTTTAGTTTTATGAATAAGACGTTTTTAATTGCATCACATTCTATAATAGAATATGTGCCAACAATTATATCTTTATCTACATTTTTTTCTTTCATTACTAAGGATGACTAATTGATCGTGAGAGTTTGATCATAGCCGTATGAGCTCTAAGTAATCTCCTTTTTTAAACATTCTACTAGTAGCTTTCCTACCTTTACTTTGCTATTTTTTAGGTAGGTCTCCATAATTAGAAAACCTTCATGACATCCTCTACTAGTAAATCATTCTCTCACAGTTTATCATTAGGATTAAATATGGGAAATCTTGTTTCATCCCAAATAGGATATATATTTATACATATCTAATTATCATATTAAAAGCAGTAGCCTCATCCAAGTAGATGGGAACCTCAATAAAGTTAGATAAGTATTTTAAGCCCTTAATAGTCTAACATAAAAGTGAGATTTTGTGGCACTTGACCTAAATGGTAATCTATTTATAAAGCGATTTGTCTAAACTGATATTAAGTTTCCAAGATCAAAGAAAATTAAGAGACTAAAGAAATGTTATATACCTCCTTTCAACACCTCATAACCAGTTTTAAAGGCAAATTTAAACAAGAACATCCCATCCACACTTAAAAACAAATCCACAATCCTTTTGATTTCTACTAGTTTGAACCTATATTTTAATCATAGGGAAGGCAAACCTTTTGCTAATAAAGAATCCAATCAATGAGGAGAACCAATATTTAGCTCCTTCATTAAGAATATGTAAAAATGGGGTAGCTAAGTAGTTTTAAATGCATTAGAAATGTCTAAAGGATAGTAGTGCAGTTTATTGAAAGTGGATTCCCCCACCACCTACTTCCAAGATAAGCGAGGGTTAAGGTAAGGAGAGGAAGGACTAGGTTACGAGAAGGCAGGGGTACTTGACGGAACTAGGGAGTTTCCATTAGATGGAGAAAAGGGATCAAAGAGAGTTAGGGGGGCCTGAAATGGAGGGAAGGAGAGAGAGAGAGAGTAAGATAAAAGGAGGTTGGGAGGTGGTGCCATAAGTTATAGAAGTATTTCCCTAAGGTAAAGGAAAGAAAGTGTTAACAGGGATGACAATAGTCCTAAAAGAGTATAGGCTTCTGACATAAATCTTGAATAGAAAAAAACTATAAGACACAAAGGAAAAAATTTGGAAAATTGTCCTAAAAGGATAAGCAAGAAGTGAGAAGTCTAGGTAAAAACAAAAAATCTATTTAAAGTTAAAATCGAGAGAAAATAATAGGCAACAATATAATAAAATAATAGGAGAGGGAACAAAAGAGATATCTATACATAGTGATAGCTAGAGGAAGTTGAGAAGGCGAAACTAGACACACAGAAATGACTGAGAAGAGAAAGATAAGGAGAGAGAAAGTATTGTCGAAGGACATAAGAAATAAGGAACAAGTAGAGAGCATCAATAAAGAAAAAATCCAGAGAGAAGTAAGAGCAAAAATTTTAATTTTTTAAAAATGTTACTTAAACTTACTTAAATTCTCAAGATTTGAGATGTCTTGATGCAATGCATATTTAAATAAGGTGTAGATATGCAAAACATGATCTAATTCAAGTCAAGGTGAAGATAAGAGTTATTAAAACAATCAATAAATTTTCCATCCCTTATTGTTTCTTTTTTATCTTAACATACATATGGGTTATATAGTTTTAAATTTACATATTAAAATTTTGGGCATGTATTAACAAATTTAATGCTCATTTTTAAGCTACTCATAAATTAATTCCATATTGAAGAATACAAGTTCTAGTCGATGGATTCATATGTATTTTTCAAATAACTGCTTAATATGTAATTGACTTATTTAAAAACTCTTACTATAAAATTGAGGCACATATAAAACTCATGTATTTATTATTAGTTTAATGGTTAAATACAAGTTAAATTATTTCCTATAAATAGAAGTTGAATTTTTGTTTGATAGGATTAACTTTGAAGTTATAAACAGAATTGTAACCAAAGAGAGGAAGAAAGCTAATTAAATTAATTAATTTTTTATTATCAGGTTTTTGATCATATGTGGGTTATTGGATTTGGCAGTTAAACTATCTTCCATATATTATGTACGCCATTACATTTGTCCAATTAAAACTAAAACATGTAAAACTTGTATTTCTTATCTTCCCTACTTTATTGCTATTTCATTATCTAAAACTATTTATTTCCTTAAACTAATAACTTATATTTGGTATTTCATCTGCTAAATTTCATTTATTACTAATAAAATTTTAAAACTTATTAAACAAGGATAAGAATTTAGGGAGGATTATTGTTTTGAAATGCAATAAAGCTAACAAAATTAATCTTTCTTAGAGCAACTTATAACATGATTTGGTTATAAAAATTGGCTAAAAATGTAACACTTTATCTTAATACACCAAAACTGGAGGTTTTATTTCTAAATTGTACATTTAAATGAACCTTCTAAACATTAAAGGTTCTCCAAACTATGTAACACTTTAGATACATTAATAAATTCTAGTATACGTAAAAGTAAAAAGTTATAATATTTCTTTTGGTTATGAGGTTAGCATACAATCATGCTTATTTCCTATGATCATGAGGTTAGTATACAATATGAGAATACCTAAAGTATGATGAGATAAGAAAAGAAGTGAAGCATATAAAGTTTTAATCATATTAATTAGTAATACATAATTAAAAAAATCACTATCAAATGAATTTCCAAATAAGTTTTGGTCATTTTTTAGAAAGCACCTTTCATTTTTTATGATTTGATGTGGGCATTTTTAGGTAATAAAAGGACCCATTTCATATGAAAAGCTCGAAGTAAGAAGGTTAAAAAGATTTGAATGGGTTGATTCAAGATATATATTTATGGATAACACTTTAAAAGCACCTCAAAAACTATTTTGGAGGCTTATTGGACCTGATATAAGACCAATCACTTGTTAACATGATTCAAGCTAAGGTTGAAAAAGATTTAAAGGCTTAAGACTCATCTTTAGTGGATACATTATTAAAAGCACCAAATTATTGGTTATGTCCATCCTTGGATATAGGCAAATAATAAGCAATTTAAACATAAACTCGTACACAATCATGTTCCTCTTAAGAATTTATTTTTGAATACTTAGTCACACAAATAGATGGATTAGAACCCTTATCAATTAGTTTAAATTATAGTATTATACATGGTCTAGAACATATATGTGTCTTAACCTATGTCTGTGTCAAAATCCTAATTCTTCATTATACAAATAGTTTTATATTCTTAGTTGATATAATTTTTAGATATCTTACTTTTGTTATTTGAAAGTCATGGGTGTTTTCAACCTTGTTCTTCATTGAACTTCTAAATTTATCAAATATTTATTCTTTATGAACTTCAAATTACATTATGAACTAGGTTATTGGTTCCTTATACTTAACGAGGAAGTTCCTTGTAAATTTAATTTAGATTTCTTGGTAATATCATAATCATTTTCGTGGATTTTTCTATGTTTTAACTTTAAGTGGTTTTGCATCGCTAGTATTATAGTTTGATTTTAAACCAAGTTTATATATCCTGCCATTTTGTTTCATTAATTATATTCTATTTCTTATTTTAAATTTATTTCCATATGAATCCTTGTTTTCCTAATGAATCTTCTCTTTATTTCTAAAGTTTCAATAAAAAATCAAATTATATCGTCATCTTAGTTAGGTTTTTTTGTTTTGTGCCCTTTATACTAGATTGTTATAAATATGAGAATAACATTATTATTCGATCAAAACTACGTGGTTATATATATATATATGTTGTGTTGAAACTATTTTATAAGGAAATTAACCCATATATGGTTGTTCAATTGTGTAACCAATTATAGTTGTTCTTATAGTTGAAAATTGATAAAAATCTTAGCTTAAAAAAAATTGGGCTAATTTAATCCTTGCTATACTTCCATTGATTTATTTGATTCCCTTACTTCTTACTTAACTAGTAACTTAATTTCTTTCCTTAACTATTAGTCATTTGGTTTTGGGACATCTATAAGGTTAAAATTGCTAATCGAGTTTATATAGTCCTTTAAATTACTTGAAAAGGAAGTAAAGAATGATTAAAAAAAAGTAAGAGCTTGTGAGATTGGCATCAAGAAAAGCCAAATAAAAAATAAAAAACTAGTTATTTTATATCTTTTAAGAGTATATATATAAAGGAGAGTGCGAGGATTTTTCTTTAGTTGTTTTTTCTTAAAGTTTTTAAATATTTCTTTTAAAAATGATTTAACACCAAAAAAAAACACAATACATAAATAATGTAGGTTATGTCAAAAAAATTTGAGAGAATAATTATGATGTATGATGAGTTGAAAGACATGTTAATTATCACATCAAATTCTTAAATTTCATAGGAAACAACAACCTTAGTTTTTAAAAGGGAAGGGATAATAGGCATAATAAGACATATGTAGTGGAAGTTAATAAATAGAATGATGATTTTAACAGTTGATTAAGTTCAACTAGTGTTTGAGGTTAAAAGGAGCATATTTAAGTTTAAAAGAGAAGTTAGGCATGAATGGTAACCTATAAGGGAGCTTATTAATCTAGATGTTATGGATATGAATCTTAGAAGTATAATGACGAAACCACTCTAATTTAAAGGTAGACATGATCTAGAATCTTATTTAGATTAAGAGAAAATGATGTAATTGTTTTTTTACTACCATAATTATTTTGAGGAGGAGAAATTAAAGCTAGTTATGGTAGAGTTCTATAATTATCCAAAATTTTGTTCAGTTACTCATAATGGACCAATAAAAAGAGAAGCTTATAGAAGTATAAGTTGAGCTTAAGAAAGCTTAAGTTCATTTCTCTCTTAAACTCTTTTCCCTATAGGTTACTATTCACTCCAACTTTTGACACTCAAACTTCACGATCCAACCACCATTTTTGATGACCTAAGGCTCTATGAAAAGATCTTGCGATGTTCTACAAAATCTATAAACTTGTTTCCTCAAAAACGCCAAATTTGGAGGAATCACAACTGAAATTTTGATTCATCTAGTTAAGTCATCGATCTCCTATTTTAGTCATTTTTCTTGAAAACAACAACACCATCATGTCTAACGGCCTTAAAAACATAAGAAAAGAAGAAAACTTAACACCAATAGGCCCATTTTGCTAGTAAACAAAACTGAGTCACCTTTGAGCTTTAAACCTTCAATTCTCATAAACCGAGAGGAGTTTCAACACGAGACCAGTGCCTTTGATTCCTAGAGGTTATCTTGTCATTTCTAGTTAGGTGATGAAGATCACTGCCCCTCCAATGCTGGCGCGTGTACCCCGTGCTGCAATGACGTTGTTATTTTTTTACCAGCCCAGAAATGGTCAAAAATAATTTTAAAACTTCCACAATATTATGTAGATCAATTTTCATAAAAGAAAAAAATTGAAATTCTTCATACTTTGTGAGATAAAATTTTTAAAAGGGTTAAGCTCTTATAAAAATGCATGAAATTGATTAAATTGAGTTGTTCTTGATTAGAATTGGGAATATATTAATGTATTGAGTATAAATGAGGGTGTATGGGTTAGAAATTGGTATACTTGAATTATGATTGGATTTATTATTAATTTTTTCTATGTAAATGTGGACTCAATTGGGCATGGACATGCAGTTTGGAAGGTTAAATTGAGCTACGATTACTAGTGGTGATAGAAGTATTTTTTCATTGCAGGAATTACCCTTCTTTCAGAAGGGGAAAGTCTATTTTATAGGGGAAACTCTGCCAAAATTTTCATTAGGCTCCTCGTAAAACACGACATTGTCGTTTTAAAATAGAAATGGAGTTTTTAATATTGTGTAATGGTCTTATTCTTAAAGTGTCTAAATTTGGTTTAGGTTTTAATTTCTAATAGTCATTCCGAATTTTCTTTCTATAGATCAATTAGGAGCAGAACCCTCCACTTCAAGACATTAGGTTTAACATGGAGGAGTGCATTCTACCTGTGAGTTAATATTCATGGTTATGAACTTGCATTAGAATTTCATATTCATCATAGAAATGACCATCATTTTCATATACACACATGACATTCATACATATGAATTGACACGTGTATACATATTTTTGTTGTGCAATGTCGTGCTTGTTTTGTTATGTGATAATAGGGAGGATTGTTATAATATGAGTTACCTAGTGGGGGTCCCAAGGTTGTACACGTAGTGAGTCATTAGTAGGGTATAGATTTGGCATAGTATTGGGTCTATTGATTTAGATATGACGCAGTTGGTGCGGTTCGGTCAAGCCTACGATTGGTTTCCAATCGATATATAGTACATGAGAGGTAGCATGATTGCAGTGGCTCAGTCGAGCTTGGTCTCAAATGACAATCATGTCATAGTGAGGCCGTGGCAGTTCGGTCGAGTGTGGCTCTCAGACGACAGTCCATTACATTGGACCAAGTGATCCATGTGGAATAAGAGAACCCCTATGATTATAGTTTATGGGTAAGGGGTCTGTCATAGGGTTGTTCATCAATCCTCCACTATTATTTGTGATTGTGATTATTATGTAACATGATATTTTTACAAGAAATGCATGCATATTTATGAAAAATCATTATATCATGAAATTGTATTATGGATGTAAAACATTATAACTATATACATATATATGTATCATTTGAAATCCTTAGGAGAACATAACATATCCATAATATTAATTCACTTAGTGAGGTCTAACTCCCCTCAACTAGTTTTTCAGGATCTTCTTTTTAGATCTATTTTAACAGGGTACTTTGTCGGTCTTCTTCCTCTTTGGTGATTCGATGTATATTTATTGGTAACCTTTGACTCTAAAGCTATAGTACTCTTATATATATTAGATTTCCCTTATATTAACTATCTTAACATTGTAACACATTGAGTATTGTATATTGTTAGAACTATTTGATCATTTTGAAATCTCATCTTTACTATGGATATAAGGATTTGATGGCATTTCAGGCTTGCTAAGGGTCTATCAAACCTTAAGTTTATTGTTCCTTGAGCGTCGGTCACAATCCAAGGTTGGGTTGTGACAAATTCACGAATTATGTAATTATCTAGTGGGATTAATCGGTGAATAACATGATAAAGAAGTATGAGAATCCAATATAATTTTGGAATGAAGTGAAGGCTCCAATAAGGAGAAGATTGTGCTTAGTTATTATTATAAAAACTTGTATTAGAAATTGCATAACCTTTCTTAAGGTTTGAAAAGTGTGAAAGATTATCATAAGGAGATAGAAGTGGCCAAGATTCTAACCAATGTCTATTAGGTTAAAGAAGTGGCTATGAAAAGATTCTTGAATTGTTTAAATTGACATATAACTATTATGGTAGAGCAATAACACTATGCTAAGTTAGAAGATATGGTGCATATGGCTATGAAAGTGGAGAGATAGTTAAAAAGGAAATTTGCATTAAAGTACTCAATTGATAAAGTCCTACTTATAAAAAGTATTATAGGAATTATTTTAAAGAAAAATTCAAGTCATTCAAAGCTGAAAGGACGTCTACAATAAGAAAAAAATAAAAGTGATTCTCATACCTCTTGAAGTAGAGATATTAAATATTTTTGTTATTTGAAAATAGTACATATTGCATCTAAATGTCCAAATAAGAGATTTATGATCATGATAGAAAATGGAAAGTTGGAGAGTGAAATTTATTCAGATAAAAAGGAAGTTCCACCACCATTTGATAATGTCATTGATGATGGTGTTAAGTATGTTGTTGAAGGTGAGACACTTGATAATAAGAGATAACTGAATGTTAAAATTATCTAAAATGAGTTAGAGCAACAAAGGAATAATATATTACATAATAGATAACACATTCATATTAAGTTATATATAATAATTATTGATGGAGGAGGTTACAGTAATGTAGCTAGCACTACTTTTGTAGAGAAGTTAAGTTTACATACGTTGAAACATCCAAAATTATATGACCATCAGTAGCTTAACAAATGTGTCAAGATTAAGGCAAACAAAACAATGGTGGTTTTTTCTCTATTTCTAGGTATAAAAATAAAGTACTATATGATGTAGTACCTATCCAAGTTGGATAAGTTCTACTGGGAAGGAAGTGGCGATATGATAAAAAATTTATACAAGATGACTTAAAGAATCCGTACAACTTTATGAAGGATAACAAATAGATTATCCTTATATCTTTAACATATAAATAGGTCTAAAAGGCCTAATTAAAGTTAAAAATAGAGAACGAAGAAAACAATAGTGCGAGAGAAGAAAAATAGATAGTGGGTAAAAGATGAAAAGAAAGAATTAATTATGAATAAAGGAGAAAGTCAGAGCTAAAAAGAAAGAATTAAGAAAGATAAAAAAAAACAAGTGATTTATTGTGTAAAAGGCAGTGATTTTAAAATTTCTTTTTATATTAATTGACTTATGATTAGACTTTTACACAAAAAGGCTCATTTTAGTGTTAAAGAACTAAACATATGTCTTTGTAGTGTTATTGTTTCTTTGTTAAAGGAGTATGAAGATGTGTAACTGATGATATTCCTAATGGACTACTACCCATTACAAAGATTGAACATCAAAACAATTTCATACTACAGTATATAAGCCCTAACAAACAAACTTATAGAAGCAATCTTAAGGAGACAAAGGAGCTTTAAAGTTAAGTGGAGCATTTGATGGCTAAGAGGTATATAAGGAAAAGTGTAAGACCTTTTATATAGTTCCAGTGCTTCTGCCTAATAAGGATGATACTTAGTAAATGTGTGTTGGATGTTAAGCTATCAATGATATAAGGGTAAAGTATAAACATCATATTCCTCAGTTAGATGATATGCTAGATGAATTGTATGGTTCTTGAATATTTTATAAAATTGATTTGAGATTGGATATCACCAAATAGGATAAAATAAATTGATGAATTTAAAAGTACTTTTAAGACTAAATATAAGTTGTACGAGTGGTTAGTTATGTTATTTGGTCTTACTAATGTTATTCCTAGTATTTTTATAAGATTAACGAACCATATATTGCATGCATGCATAGGTAGATTTATAGTTATCTATTTTAATAACATTCTAGCGTATAGTACAAATTTAGAGGAATATATTTATCACTTGAAAAGTTTGTATGATGTGTTGAGAAGGATACAAATGTTCGCTAGTGTTAAAAATTCTACTTTTTATATAGAAACAATTATGATTTTTAGTTTCTATCTTTTATATAGAAACGATTATGATTTTTAGTTATGCTGTTAGTGAAAAATATATTAAGATAGATAAGGTAAAGTTAGAAGTAATTAAGAAATAACTAAAATCTAAATCAATAACTACGTTTTTCATAGTTTGGCTAGTTTTTATTGAAAATTTCTTAAGAATTTTAATATAATTATTACACCATTTACTAAAATTGTCAAAAAGTTCTTGAGATTTTATTAGGATAATAAACGAAAAAAACATTCAATATTGTTAAAGAAAGGTTTTGTTTATCACCTTTTTTAGAATTACCTTAATTTACTAAAATTTTAAGATTGAGTGTAATGGTTTAGGAATAAGTATTAGATAGTTTTTTTAATGCAATACTAAAATTTTTAGATTGAGTGTGATGTTTTAGGAATAAGTATTAGATATTTTTTATTGAAATACAAGATGCCAATAGCCTACTTTAGTGATAAACTCAATAAAGAAACATTAAACTACCCAAGTTATAGTAACTATCTCTATGCATTAATGAGGGAACTGGAGACATGGTAACAATGTTGTTATACATACTAACTATAAGTCATTAAAGCATTTAAAGGGACACAAACA
>JANITW010000008.1:37882177-37892177 GCA_027564335.1 Erythroxylum williamsii
AATTCTAGCTTATTAACTAAATGTCATTCCACTAAAGACAATTAGTTGAACTCTTGAATTATTAAATATTATGAGAAAACATATTTTATGTCCAATTGCAAACCCTATTTAGAACCTCATTATAGCCATCCGCACAACAAAGGGTAAAATTACCATTTTGCCTTTATTGTTGGTTTTTCCTTCTAGATCTCCCATTTTACTTTATATGGTGATTAAGACACAAGATCTCATCTTGGTGTTAAGACTTGATGGGTAGCTAGTCCATCAAACAACTGACGCTAGTTTAATCACGAAATCTCCTTAAAACATCTAGAAGTGATGATATCACTATAAACTCTTTATTTGAGTGAATGTTTCCTAATAGATGTTTCAGTTAATAATTCCAACATGCAGACACTAGATTAATACTCTGTAAAAATCCATTCTGATTATATCAAGAATTATAATGAAACACATACGAGTTCACCACTCATCAAGATTGTAGTTTATAATAAGAGAACGCTTAAGTTGTATGTTTTAAGATTAAAGTAATGACACTTTATTCTTCAAAACATACTTGATTCTAGATTGATTTAATAGTGCCATTATCGATAGTCAACTACTATCATGATATGAAATCATTTATTTGAAGTAAACTTCTTTATTTACAGGGGGATAAATCGTAACACTATAGTCTAAACCATAATCAAGCGACCAACTTGATTATTCAACTATGAATCCATTAGTTTAGATTTTAATAATATACATGTTTCCTATACATATTTATACATATGTATATTACTTACAAAAAAAAATTGGTACCTTATGACTAGATATATAATGCTCATTAAAACCATACTCTTTTATTTTATTAATAATCAATATTTCCATTACAAAACTATAACTGAAGAAGATTAAGGTACATGTAAATACACTTGTTTTCTAGGGTACATAACTCCAACATATACATCTTCTATTAATTCTTATTTAGAAATGCATTTTTGACATCTAATTGTTTAATGGGTCAGTTGTTAGTGAAGGCATATTTGAGAAGAAATTGAATAGTGGAGGGGCACATAACTGGATCGAAAGTACTTAAAAAGTTGACTCATTCGCATTGGTTATAGCCTTTTGCAACCAAACGTGCCTTATATCGATCATTGCTGCCATCTGCTTTATGCTTCAAGAGAAAGATCCATTTACAACCTATAATGTTCATATCTGGATTTCATGGCACCAAGGTCCATGTAGAGTTGGCAATCAAGGCGTTGAATTCTTCTACCATTACAGTTTTCTAGTGCAGGTCAACGAGTACGTCCTTAATAATGATAGGTTCAGTCAAACCAATATCGGATGAAGGCGATGAATGGTATATAAAGATGACATCGTGTAGGTCATGTGAGTAGAGTGAAGTGGTAATGACCGAAATGTTGTCATATAGAAAAGGAGGGGACTCTTTTAATGAAACAACATCACAAAGAATGATCAGGTGTTGGTTGTGTGTAAGTTTTAATAATTAACACTTGATAATCCACAAGCACACGATTCGTTAGTGTAATACTTAAGGTGTCGATCTCACGAGGAGGGATAATTTAATCCTAAAATCTAAGGCTAGAATCAAATGCAAAAAATTCAAGATGCAACTAACTAAACAAAATTCAATTTAATCAATAATGGAAATATGGATTACTAAACAATTACAACAAACCCAAAAATCAACCTAAGGAAAAAACCAATTGAGAGAAGGGGAATTTTACCTATCCTTAAAGCTAACCTAATTTATTATGAATTGTTGGATTATTGGTTTTAGATGATCGTAGGGTTAATTATTCTATCTCAAGTTATAACCATTAACCCTAAATTATAAACCCTAATTAGATTATGGAGATTGCAATCTCTTAATTTACAACCTATCCAAAAACCTAATTAGTTTTGAAGCTATCTACTAAACTATCGGAAACTTATGCAAGATCTCTCTTCGCATAATTTACCAATTTGATTTAATTCTAATTTCTATTAAATCACCTAACTCTTGTTAGCCCAATTTAATTGTTTTTCATTTGATTCACCCTATAGGTTTGTTATCAAATTATGCAATTGTAGAATTAAATCACAACAAATCCAATGAACATATAAAGAATCAGATTTCATTAATTCAAGAATAAAACTCTAAAGATGAGTTTAGAACATTCTCAACATTTTATATTCTATCATCAGCTATTCAATCTAATTCAATACAATGATAAAATTGAAAATAAACAGGAAATACAATCAAAATAGAGGATGAGAGGTAGTAACATTAGGAAACCTCCTGATCTGGGAAGTATATCGAGTCAACTTGTTCTCCTCTTCTCTCTTCCTTAATCTCTCAATGAATTCTCTCTAAGGTTTCTCAAAGTGGCTGACATAAAAACTCAATCTCTGCCTTTTTTCTTGTTCTTTCAATATCCTCTTGTGTTTTGAGCAGCCTTAGGGTATTTTAGGGGGTTCAAAAGGTCCAAAAAATCTCTCGAAACTTGCTACATGCCATACCTATCATAATCCTATCATACAAGCCATTATCGTGGGTCGTTCCTTACGCTTCTATCATGTGTTGCTTTTGTCACAATGATGGCCTGACATGCCATGATTATGGGCTATTGGTTTGACCCGAATGTCTCCTAAACTTCTTCATTCTTTGATGTTGACCCTGAAACACTAGCAAACACATCAATGTATCTCAAAAAATATAGTAATTAAGCTTAAAGACTTGTATTAACCCTTAAAACACTTAAAACATAAATAATTAACAATCTAACATAATTCTAACCTAAGCACATACTAAATGATTGAATTAACAACTAAACACATATCAAACTATACCCTAAAACATGATTCAATTTACATTTATTAAAGAGAGAAGTGCTAGGTTTTACTGGGTTAGTAAAATTGATAGATGCGGTATTGTTTTTAAGACGCAGCTGTGACACAGAGTTAAGAAGAGAGAGAAGTTACTTGGATTTAAAAATGTCAACTTTGCCTCTTGTGATCATCAGATGAGTTAATAGGGTAGTGGGAATAGGATTTGTGGGTTGTGGAGAAGAAGATGTGGGTGTTGGGGATGGAGAATTGTGTGGTATCACAACTATAGGAATGATTGGTGTTAAGTGAGTTGATCATCATTTGGATGGTTTAGGGACATATTGTGAGGTGGACAGAGACTGTTTATCTAAGTAGGGAAAGGAGGTTTAAACAAATTGGACATGGCAGTTGATAATAACGCAACCAGAGGCAAGGCTAAGATAGCAATACCCTTTTTTATACAAGTTGTAACCTAAGAAAACACAGGGGGTAGACCTTTGTTCTAATTTATATCATATCTATAACAGAGGAAAATAGAGGCAGCCGAATACTTTCAAGTAAGAATAATTAGGTTATCATTGAAATAAAAAAGAGAAGGGAGAGTGATTTTGTAGTAAACGTGTTGGTAGACAATTGATGGTGTATATGGTAGTTTGAAAGGCTTCGACCCATAGAGACAATAGAGCAGACGAATGGTGAAGCATGGTTCTACCCATTTCAGAGATATGGTGGTGTTTGCATTCAACAACACCATTTTATTGTAGCGTATGGGAGCACAAAGATTGCAAAAAAATGCCACAGGAAGTAAGATGTTGTTGAAAATGATGACTGAAAAATTCCTCACCATTATCTAAGCAAAAAAACTTAATAGTGGTGGAGCATAAGTGTTCGAAGTGTTGCTTAAAAGTAACAAAGCACTGCAGTGAATCAAATTTGTGTCTCATCAGATAAAGCCAAGTGAAACGAGAGTAATCATCTACAAACAAAATATAATATTTATAGCCAGTGATAGAAGAAAGTGATGATGTCCATACATCATAATGAATTATTTCCAAAAAAGTTGTACTAAGAGTGATTTGATCAAAAAATGGTAAATGACAAGCCTTAGACTCGAGACAAGTGTAACAGTGGGAGCGTCGGTTCCATGTAGTAAGTGAGAAACCTAATTGAGGAAGTAAGACTCGAAGAACATTAACATATGGAACACCCATACGAGTATGCCAAATGTCAGATGATGAAGACTGCAAGGCATGATGTTTATTTGATCTTGGTGAGGATGGAGACCAAGGGTAAAGTGGGCTATCACTGGGGCAACAAAGAAGCTCCTTCCCTATCTTTGCACACTAGATAACAAAACCCTAGGTATAAAATTCAAAGAAACAATCATTATCAAATGCAAATTGTCTAATGGTTATTAAATTCTTGGCGAGCAACAAAGAAGCTCCTTCCCTATCTTTGTCTAATGGTTATTAAATTCTTGGGTAAATGAGGAACATGCAAAGTGTGAGGTAAGTAGAAAGTATGATTAGAGTAGTGAAGTTATCTATCACCAATGGATTTGACAGAAAGAATTGAACCATCACCCACTGCTATACATTTATACCTATAGTAAGGAGAGAAAGATGAGTCCGTACTAGAGTCATTAACCATATGAGTTGTTGCCCCTGTGTCCATGTAATGAGAGGGATCAAAAGAATAAAAAATCGATAAGCTTGTAGACGAAACAAGTAGGACCAGACAAGGTAGTTGGTCATATCAAGCTTTTTAGAAACAAATCAGTGATATTGACATTGAAGGAAGAGGAGTAAGAGATGGTAGTAGAAGAAGCTGGAGTTGAGAGGGTCATTGTAGAGAAGTAGAATGTCAAGGGAAGAGAGATAATAGTAAAGAACCAAAAAAAAAAAAAAAAGATAGGGAGGATCAAAGAATCTGCTCTGATACCATGAGAGTTAGTGAATCTACCTCCTTACCTTTATTGTGGGTGGAGGTTGTATATATACATATATAATTCTGTTAGTTATGTGACAACAATAATAAGAAATTTATTATAATAATGATAACGACAGCTAATGATACATGTATATGTAACTATTATCACATCACAACTTCTTATTAATATTGTCGCATGTGTAATAAATAGATCTTCCTCCAAATTAATCTAAATAAAATTTGTAGACTGTACAGTTACTTTCTATAGATATTTTACTAAGTTAGGCAAATTCATTTTTATGTTGGAATTATGTAAATACGTTGCCTTATACATTAACAAGATATACATTTTTATGAATGATAACTCTTGGTCATAATCATTACATGAATTTATTGATCTCAACACACGAAAGAGCCAAAGCTATATAAATCGTAATTGAACCTTATCCTTTTTACTCTATTATTCTATATATGGTAGATTGCATCCAAAAAGAGCTACATTCGTTGTCTCTACCATAAGGAAATTTCCCCTGCTGTCTCTTTAATTCTATCCCGTTACTTTCCTACCATGGTCATTTTAGTTAGGGGCACCTTACCTACTCTATAAACCATAATCAGGAAATAACTTAAATTGGCTATCATGAAACTACCAAATAATAATGTCCAATTGAACATTTCCTCCTCAATTAAGTTCTTTAGACATCTATATAAAAATAGGAAGTTGTAGGAAAAGTTTTGTTGTTAAATAGCCAAACAAGTGGTGATAGTCCTCTGTGGAGAGGCAAGCATCACATTTCCTTTCAATCTAATAATTTCTAGAACTACTGAGTTTCTTAGACACCTTTGGTTAACAATGGAATTCAAGTTCCCAAGGTTCCTTTTTCTTTTTCACGTCTGCTAATATAACCTCAAGTTGTTTCTTTACAGGGAGTTCAGCCGCCTAACAATGCGGAGCATGAACCAGATCGACAAAGAGCTTCCATATCCTGCGATCAACTTCACCGCAGATGCAACTCCTGCTCAAGATCAGGGCCTCGAACCACTAGGCCACAACAGTGAGTGCGCCAAGAAGCTTAAAAGGTGATCAATATACGTGTATTCCTGAAAATCAGTAGCAAACATGTCCACGACCTAGACAATTTAAGTGTTCTGCTGCTTACCACTTCTTGTCTCTTGGTATTGTTATTTATGTCCTGAAGCCTATAAAAGGCGGCACAAAAATATGATTCTAGCAAGAAATGTTTAACCCTTTTATGCCAACAATTTTCGAAAGGAACATACAAGTCCAATTATAGATTGGTTTGTGGTTTTATTGCATGAAAATTCTTAATTGACTTTGGTATTACATTATTTACAAACCGCAACTTTTTTTCTTCATACAGGAATTCGAAACCTAATTGAAATATTTAGTCTATAAAATTTGGTAACCAAATCTACCTCTATTGAAAATGAAAGCACCTCCATATTAAGATTAAAGAGGCCTTGGTGTTATAATGAATTGAGATTAGATATCACTTCTTATTTACTTGTTTATTTGAGTATGGCTATAACAAAGTGATTTTAGGTTTTATTTGGAAGTATTATAATTAACATGTTCTAAATAAAAATACAAATGAATAAAAGCAGTAAAGTGTAAATGTTGAGAACAAAATTAAAAAACAAGTATTTTTGAGACTTTGATTTAAAATATATTATAAAAATAATTTAAAATAATTATGAGAGATATTTTCAACCATATCTAGTTCTTTAAAGTTGAAGAAAATTTAATTGTGTGAGGAAGAATAAAGATCATATGTTATTTCTTGTTTGTCTCCATATTTAGGATTATAATAATTAAGTGAATTTAAGTTTTGCTTGTATTTTTTTGTTGAAATTATATTGTAATTAAAAGGTGTTGTAACCAGAAAAATACTTATGATTAACAAAATAATAACATTATAATTTTAGTAAAAGCACCTTTTGTCAGATGATTTGAAACAAATCTTGTATAAAATATATTTTTAAAGATTGTTTAATCATAGTTTTAAAGATTGTTTAATCTAGAATTTCCTTATACTGCCTCCTTCATGAAACATATCTTGATTTTTCTGTTTGCAGAATTTTGGCCAACAGAGAATACTCTCAGAGATATCGAACCAAGCAATTACAGTACATTACTAGCCTTGAATCAGAACTGAAATCCCTCCAAGTAAGCTAAACTAGATTTGTATATATAATTAAATATATACAAGAGGACACCGGAAGTCTATATTTCCATTTCACTGGTCAGTAGGTTCTAGTTTCTATCACCCACTGTAAAGCGGAAGCCTATGTTGAAATGATCAGCACGACGTGTTTCTTGATTATTATGCTGATTAATACTTTTATAGGACAAGGTCTCAATCATCATTTCCAGGATCAATCATGTTTGTCAACAGAACTCGGTATTAAGAGCTGAAATCCTTTCAGTAAAGCCGAAACTTTTTGCCACCAGTAACGAACTCGTACTCAAACAAGGTTCTCTCCCTCTCTTAACTTTTTCTCTGAGAGGACGAATATAATAAAGTTTTTATTTAACATGCAGTTGAGTTTGAGGAACTGAAGAAGGAAAGGGAAATAATGAAGCAGTATTTTATGACTCTAAAACAACGGGTGGAAGGGTTCGAAAGAGAACCAACAGACAAGAACAATGAAGTTCAGAATTTAGACATGAATCAATATGCTAGTGACTCCATACTCAACATCTTCAGTGAAGCAGTTGCACGTTCAGGAACCTCAAAATCGGATGAATCGTCAGAACCCTAATCACTTTGGAGATGAAGACACGAAGAACTTATTGAGCTCTCTCACAAGGGACGAGCAGTCTTCAACTTATTTCTGATTTTGTCTTTTGCTGTTCCAGTTGGTGGAATAATCCTATTCTCTATTGTCTTTAATTGCTTTCATGTTTGTTCTTCTTTCAAACCTATATCTAATGATCTATCCAACTGGACCTCGAACAGTGACTCAGAAGCTTAGCCATCCTTCATTTTCAATGCTATTCAGTCTTCATAGCTAACTGATTATATTCTGCATATCATGTATAATTCATACCAGCGAAAATTCGAAGAACATACTTTAATTTTGTTTTTCTTTGTGAAAGTAAACAGTTTTGTTAACTCCACCCGTAACAGAAAAATTGACAAAGTTACACATATACTAGATAACAAAAACTTGCTAGCTATCTGAACACTCCAAAAAGAAATTTAATAAGAAACTACTTGGGAATTAGTGGCAAGACCAGTAAACTTCCATTAAAATTGATAAAGTATATAATGATTCAATTAAAAACATTATCAAGTATTAGGTAACCTCCTATTTCTTTTGAACCGTGAGCTATAGGTGATACGATCTTAACAAGTTAAAAGAAGCAACTTGATCTTTCCAAGAAGTTCCTCTAGTAAGCATTCCAGTGATATGGTCCGGTTTTCAAATATCCACTACAAGAAAAATTAATTTCAGCAACTATTATTAATAATTGCTAAAAATACGAAAATGGTCGTTAAAAATTATAGCGACCAAAATCGGGTTAATCACAAGTGGTCACTATAGGGTTGTTACTAAAAATGCTCAGTGACGAGTTATTACGTTGGTCGTTAAAAATGCATTATTAACAACCATTTAAAATTAGTCACTAAAGGTAAAATTATTTGCGATCAAATTAATACTTGCTAATGTAAAATTTTATGGTCGTTGTAATGCTAGAATGATTGCTATAGTTATGCATACTACGACCAAATTATTTTTGTTGCTAGAAAATAATCATATAGCAACCAAGTCAATGGTTACCATAGCTATTCATATTGCGACCAAATTTTTTTTTTGGTAAAAAATAATCTTATAGCAACCAAGTCAATGGTTACTATAACTATTCATACTGCGATCAAATTATTTTTGTTAGTAAAAAATAATCTTATAGCAACCAAGTCATTGGTTGCAATTATTTTTATCTGGTTGCAACAAATAGTGTATCAAATTTCTTTTAGTAACCATGTTTTGATGACATGATGCTGTTGCGAAAAAATTATTTTTAGCAACCAAATAATTTGTTGCAATAGTTTTAATTTCATCACAAATTGTATTATATTTACTATAATTTAACAAAAAAAAATTAATTGTTGGTCACTAGAGTATATATGTCAGCCACCAAAACTTAGTCGCAAAAATAATTTGAATGGTTCCTAATGTACACCTGCCAGTAACCAAAATTGATTACAAAAATAATTCAAATTGGTGCTAAAATTTATGCAATATAAGCCAAATAAATACGTGGTTGGAGAAAATTATTTTAATTGGTTATTAACAACAAATTTGAAGTAGTTCCTGTTTTAACATTTCAATACCTCTAATTATATATACATGATGGTATTCATTAAAACCATAAATTACAAACACACAATCAAAAGAAAATATAAACCAATTTATCTAAATACTCCATGAAAAATAATTCTATGAATATGACTTAATCCCTTGTGTCAAAATTCTCTATATACATATTTAAATGTACGAACAAGTTCTAAAATGAAAATCAAATGTCAAGAAATATCTTCTAGGGAGAAAAAAGTAGTCCTAACTCATAGTGTCTCTATCACATCCAAAGTTGCGTAGCTGCAAAACAAATTACTAAAGTTATCATAAATGTTGCAAAGTTCATGTATTGTATTAAGAATAATATTGTTGACATGTAATAATGGGAAAAAGGAAGTAAAGAAAAAAAAAAGAAGTTTTACTTTGCTTGGATCAAAATAAATCAAATAGAATAACTACAAAGATATAAGAAAAAAAAATCACACATACCGATGTGTTTGCTACAAAATGTGCATATAAATAAGAACCTGCAAAAGAATCACATTATTGTCAATTTCAATAAACTCAACCAACAATATTAAAAATAAAAACTAAAAAACTATAGATAATTGAATTTGGTGGAAGAAAAAAACTCTTCAATCTTACCTATTACACATCAATCAAAGTCACTATCATCATAAGCTTGAGAAGCAACTTCATCTTCGCTACTCCAATACTCATCAAAAGTGTCATCTTCTTCGTCCTGATCGTCTTCAGCATCATCATTATCATCAACACGTGAGTGTACTATTTTTTCAGCAATTTCAATCTCTAATGGAGCTTTATCATTTCGGGCTACTAACCCAACCTCTTGAGCACTATCTAGAACTTCTATATCAATACAATTTTCTTCCGTATCTATATAGATTATCTAGCCTATTCTACT